>CM023142.1:140000-155000 GCA_013133815.1 Cromileptes altivelis | reverse complement strand
TCATCATCATTATCATTATCATTGTCATCATCATCACCATCATCATCATCATCATTATCATCATCATCATCATCACCATCATCACCATCACCATCACCATCATCACCATCATCATCATGACCATCATCATCATCATCACCATCATCATCACCATCATCATCATCATCATCATAAAAATCCTATTTTAAATTAAGAAGATTCTGTCTGATGAAATTACGTCTTTATTCTGTAAAACTGTGACTTTTATTCTTAGAATAAATTGGACTTTTTTTCACATAAATTTTGGCTTTGTTATTTGGACTTTGTAAAAAAAAGATATTTTTTGTTCCTGTCTTTTAAAAGATTTGAACTTTTCCTTCCAAATATTTGCAGTATTTTGACCTCAGATTTAATAGTTTCCTATCTGATCAGGTGCAGTGTGTCATCCTGCTGACTCTGACGTCGATGTGACAGATTCTTAATGACGAGTGTTTTTCCTGTTTAAATCTGGAGATTAAATAAACTCTGATGATTTAAAGGTGAATTTCAGCTGACACATTCACATCCTGTTAAACTGTTGAATCTGTTTCCTGCTGCTGATCTGGACCCTGAAAGACTCTGAAACTCTGAGCTGGGATGTTTGCAGACGTCGAACCTCTCCATGTTGTTGTTAGTCTGGTTTCTTAGACTCAGATGTTTGAATGCTGTGAGGATGTTCACGTCTTCATTTTAGGAACAGACAATCTGTTAAAGTGTGTTTTTAACTTGTGTTGCTGTTTGAATGATTATCTGTGAGACCGTGATTAAATGTGAGGATCAGAGTGTGACTGTGAGTGTTTGGGTGTCCAACAGTAATCAGATTACCATCGGACGTCTAGACGTCTCATTCAAACATCAGACACATAGAAACACTGATACATTTTTATATTGTACCTCGTTTGAAGTTTGATTATGACAGTCTGAAGATTATTGTGTCTCATGTCTGTTGAACTATTATGGGATGGACAGTGGACAGATTCAGTATGAATGAAAATGTTTTCAATGACATCATCACCGACACGTTTTCAATTTAAAACAAACATATCACTGAAATTATTATTTTCAAAAATCAGCTTCTGATCACCTGGAAACTCTTCAAGGACCTGAGGAAGGATTTCAAGGACCCTTAAAGACCCTCAGACACAGAGAGTCCCCTTTAAAGGAACAAACTCCGTGTTGCTCCTCTCACCTGTAGAGCTGCTGATCAATGTTTGTGACACCTGGAAACTCTTCAAGGACCTGAGGAAGGATCATACACTCACAGACCGAATCACTGCGCAGGAGGAAGCGTCCACTGTTGGCTAACGTTACAGCTCAGCTGAGGAGGACGCCATTAACATCTCTGATCACTTCATGATGATGACTTCCTCCTGCGCAGTGATTCGGTCTGTGGGTGTAGTTCAGTGTAAAGAAAATAGAGCAACATGGAGTCTGATCTGAGAGGAGCAACATGGCGTCTGATCTGAGAGGAGCAACATGGAGTCTGATCTGAGAGGAGCAACATGGAGTCTGATCTGTGAGGAGCAACATGGTGTCTGATCTGAGAGGAGCAACATGGAGTCTGATCTGAGAGGAGCAACATGGAGTCTGATCTGAGAGGAGCAACATGGAGTCTGATCTGAGAGGAGCAACATGGAGTCTGATCTGACAGGAGCAACATGGGAGTCTGATCTGAGAGGAGCAACATGGAGTCTGATCTGACAGGAGCAACACGGAGTCTGATCTGACAGGAGCAACATGGAGTCTTATCTGTGAGGAGCAACACGGAGTCTGATCTGACAGGAGCAACACGGAGTCTGATCTGTGAGGAGCAACACGGAGTCTGATCTGACAGGAGCAACACGGAGTCTGATCTGACAGGAGCAACATGGGAGTCTGATCTGAGAGGAGCAACATGGAGTCTGATCTGAGAGGAGCAACATGGAGTCTGATCTGACAGGAGCAACATGGGAGTCTGATCTGAGAGGAGCAACATGGAGTCTGATCTGAGAGGAGCAACATGGAGTCTGATCTGACAGGAGCAACACAGAGTCTGATCTGAGGTCAGTTGGCCCTTTAAAGGCTGAGGAGGATCATGTGATTAAAGTAAAGTTCAGTTGTCTTTTCTTCATTTGCATCAAAAACCTTTAAAAACTGTCAGTAAAAATTTAAAGACATTAAACTTTAAAGCCAATCAGAGATCAATCATCAGTTCAGAGATCAATAATCAAACCTGACTCAGTCCCAGCTGATTTATTCAGATGTCAACATTCAGAATTCATCATAAGGACATGTTAACAGTTTCTCTGCTACAAAAAAAAAAAAATCATAATCTGTTGGTCCTTTAATTTTTCACTTTTCTTCATATTGCACCAAAATGATGAGAAAAACAAACGTGCCGAAAATAAAACATGTAACAGAAAATCCAACTTTAGCTATTTTACACAACATATACAACTTCCTCCCTTTCACAATAAAGGTCTGACTTCCTGTCTGAACACGTTTAAAACAACAGCAGGTGGGTCACATGTTCATAACTCAGATTAATTATTATATTCACAACAAGTGCCTGAAAATCCGACTGTACAAAAATAATCCTGAAAATATCTTTACTCCTTAAAAAAGATGAGGTATGTTTGTTCTTATCAAAATAAGGTTTCCTGTTTCCTCCCGAAGGAGGCAGATCTTAACATCAGACAGCAAATAAAAAACTGAGTCACATAAAACAGTCCTACAGGAGGAGTCCAAAAGGGGTGCAGGTGAGCCCAAGAGGAGTCCAGGTGGAGCTGGAAGGACGGAGGTGTCCGTCCTGATATCTGAGGTTATTAGAGGTCTGTCTGCATAGACCGGATCAGTTTCTGATCCGCAAAACAAAAACTGAATCCATAAAACCTGCTGAGGTGGTTTACTGCACCACAGTGTGCGTGTGTGTGTGTGTGTGTGTGTGTCTGTAGGTGTGTGTCTGTAGGTATGTGTGTGTGTGTGTGTGTGTGTGTGTGTGTGTGTGTGTGTGTGCGTGTGTGTGTGTGTGTGTGTGTGTCTGTAGGTGTGTGTCTGTAGGTATGTGTGTGTGTGTGTGTGTGTGTGTGTGCGTGTAGGTGTGTGTGTGTGTGTGTGCGTGTAGGTGTGTGTGTGTGTGTGTGTGTGTGTGTCTGTAGGTGTGTGTCTGTAGGTATGTGTGTGTGTGTGTGTGTGTGCGTGTAGGTGTGTGTGTGTGTGTCTGTAGGTGTGTGTGTGTTTCCAGACGCTCCCCGCACACTGATCCCGAGCAGCAGCAGGCCCGTCACCCTGTCGCTCCCTGACCGGCTCCGGGGCTCATGAGCCGACTGAAGGATGAGGACCCTCCCGGGCCTGAAGTCCATCTCGGGGGGTCAGTAGGTGAACACCAGGTCAGAGAAGTTGACCTCCAGCCAGTTTCCGGCGATCATCTCGCTGAGCTCCGGGGTGCAGTGATCTGGGAAGTCGAAGTGGGACCCGAGGGTGCGCTCAGACCCGCAGGAGTCCAGGTCCAGGTCCACCAGGGACAGACCCAGGTTCCCCGGGGCCGAGCTGGACGATGAGCTCCACGGCTCAGAAGAGGCGTGCAGGCCGGCCAGGAGGCTGAGGGTGAAGTCGGTGCCCTCCGCCGGGAGGTCGTCCAGATCATCCCCGCAGCAGGAGGAGGAGGACCGGGACGAGGATGCGGGTGAGAGGGAGGCCGGGTAGGAGCCGGTCCCGGTGCCGGTGCTCTGCCGGGTGATGTTCTTAAAGCTGTAGAAAAGCCGACCGGACGACTCGTACATGCCGGTTCCCTCCGGTTCGGCAGCGGCGGAGCTCAGACCCAGGCTGTACCGGGACGGCCCGTCCTCCTCCTCCTCCTCCTCCAGTTTAAACCCCCGCTCCTCCTCCGAGTCGCCTTCATCATCATCTTCATCATCATCGTCCTCTTCCTCCTCGTCGTCGGTAAAGTCCCGTTTACCGAACTTGTTGGGTTTGAAGCTGGTGGTTAACACGTACCGGTACCGGGGGTCCGGGTGCTGGTGTTGCGGGAGGAGGCTGATGGCTCGGCCCGGACCCGTTACCGGTTTACTGGGTTTCAGCTTGGAGAGTTTCTTCTTATAAACCGGCCTGACAGAGGTTTTCTCCGGGGACTGAGCCGCTAGTTTCCCGGTAGGAAACGCGCAGCCGTCCGTCTTGGGCTTCTTCTTGGGCCGGTACTTGTAGTCCGGGTAGTCCGCCATGTGCTTGAGCCGGAGCCGCTCCGCTTCCCGGATGAACGGGATCTTCTCGGTGTCCTTTAACATCTTCCACCGCTTCCCGAGCCGTTTGGAGATCTCGGCGTTGTGCATGTCCGGTGACTGCTCCATGATCTTCCGCCTCTCGATCTTGGACCAGACCATGAAGGCGTTCATCGGCCGTTTAATGTGACCGGAGGCCGTTTTACACCAGTCCGCCTTCTGCGGCACGGGGCCGCACACCGAGGCCGCCAGCAGCTCGCTGTCCTCCGGGTCCGCCTCCTCCCGGGACCCGCTGTGAATCCTCGGTCCGCCATTTTCCGTGTGTTGAACCATGATCCGGGTAAAACTTTCAGACTGACCGCTGAGGACGGGAGCGACCACCGGAGACTCACTGACCGTCTTCTCTCTGTTTCACACCAACACACTCCGGTTCATCCGCCGCCGGTCACACCAACAGCATCTCCGTCTCTGTTCAACCTAACGAACCGGCCGCTCATTAACCGGCTGATCATCACAGCGACGTCACCGCCCTCAGCCAATCATAGCTACTCTCCTCCCAAAGTTCCCGCCTCCGCAGCACTCTCAGCCAATCACAGCTCTCCTGCTCTCCCCGTGTTCCCGCCCACCGGCGTCCGGCAGTTAGGCCTACTGTAATTCAATTTCACTGATCGATCACTGCAGTCAAACTAATCGATATTTAACAGGTTTTTATTGGTGTTTAGTTGATTTAAATCACAGGATCGATACTCACAGAAACATCAAGATTTAAAGTTTTACACTTCCGCCACGTTTTATTTCTCTGATGACCAGTAGCCTACAGTCAGTGTCCTCACTGTGTAAACATGTCTCATGTCACATGTGTTATTTAAATGTGTTCATGTGTTCATATGAAACACCTTCCACAAATACAAAAAAAAAAAGACTCAGAGTGCCAAAAATGAAAATCCACAGGCACAAGGATCTATACATAAAAACTGAAAACACATCTTGTTTTTGTAAATTAATGAAATGTATTAACAGTTTTTTTGTGTGTGTTTTTGCAGATCCGTTTTACATTTGTTAATATTTTTATGAGTTTAAAACTTTTCTTTATTTGTATTTGTGGAAGTTATTTTACATTTACAGATTACACAGTAAAACACACTGTTCATATGAATCAATCAATCAATTTTATTTATAAAGCCCAATATCACAAATCACAATTTGCCTCACAGGGCTTTACAGCATACGACATCCCTCTGTCCTTTGACCCTCACAGCTGATCAGGAAAAACTCCCCAAAAAACCCCTTTAACGGGGAAAAAAAAACGGTAGAAACCTCAGGAAGAGCAACTGAGGAGGGATCCCTCTTCCAGGACGGACAGACGTGCAATAGATGTCGTACAGAACAGATCAGCATAATAAATTAATAGTAATCCGCATGACACAATGAGACAGAGATAGAGACAGATGCAGGTAATGACAGTAGCTTACAACAACATTAATGAAAGTAATAATATTATAGTTATAGTTCTGGTTACTGTGGTACAATATGTTGAAAGTATGTATTAATATCTGGCAGTATACATGTGTGACAATAGTCATATGTGTAAAATAACAGTAGAAGTATGACTAATGACTAATGATGGCAGCAGCAGCAGCAGGAGGCATCTGGCAGGACCACGGCAGCAGCACAACCACACACGTCACACTGTCCAGGCACCGCTGTGATATGAGTTAATCTGAGAGACAGTGGAGCACAAAGGCTCCGGAGAAGAAGCCGAGTTAGTGACATCCAGAATGGCCGAGTTAGCAAGATGCAGTAATAGAATAAGAGAGAGAGAGAGAAGAGAGAGAGAGAAGAGAAGAGAAGAGAAGAGAAGAGAAGAGAAGGTGCCCGGTGTATTATAGGGGGGTCCTCCGG
The DNA here is from genome assembly GCA_013133815.1 of Cromileptes altivelis. Classification (NCBI taxonomy): domain Eukaryota; kingdom Metazoa; phylum Chordata; class Actinopteri; order Perciformes; family Serranidae; genus Cromileptes; species Cromileptes altivelis. Next base: position 148,884 of record CM023142.1, on the reverse strand, counting down.
CACACTAGGCCTAAGTCAGCCTAACTAGGGGCTGGTACAGGGCAAGCCTGAGCCAGCCCTAACTATAAGCTTTATCAAAGAGGAAAGTCTTAAGTCTAGTCTTAAATGTAGAGACGGTGTCTGCCTCCCGGACCGTAACAGGAAGATGATTCCACAGGAGAGGAGCCTGATAGCTGAAGGCTCTGGCTCCTGGTCTACTTTTGGAGACTTTAGGGACCACGAGTAACCCTGCGTTCTCAGAGCGCAGTGTTCTGGTGGGATAATATGGCACTATGAGCTCTCTAAGATATGACGGAGCTTGACCATTTAGAGCTTTATAAGTTAACAGTAGGATTTTAAATTCAATTCTGGATTTTACAGGGAGCCAGTGCAGAGAAGCTAAAACAGGAGAAATATGATCTTGTTTCTTAGTTCCTGTTAGTACACGTGCTGCTGCATTCTGAATTAGCTGGAGAGTTTTTGAATAACACTGAGACAAATCTGTCTCCACAGTCACTGATATTCAACAGTTTTTATTGGTATTTAATGACATTACATCACAGTGAAAGCATATTTTCAGGATATTAGGTTGTGTTTAAGTACAGCAGGTTTCACAACAGGTTGGTAGAGGCTAGAAATAGGCATCATGGCAGGGTGTACAATTTCTCCATTAGCATTTACCATGGCAATGGAAGTAATCATCAGGGCTTCTAAGTGGGTGGTAGGTGGAGAGAGACGGCAGAACGGGTTGCATCTTCCACCAGTTAGGGATTACATGGACGACATGACACTGGTGACCACAACAATGCTATGTACAAAGAGGCTACTAGAGAAGGTAAATAAGAACCTCAAGTGGGCCAGCATGAAGATCAAGCCTAGTAAATCTAGAAGCATCTCGATACGTAGAGGGAAGTTAAGTGACAGGAAGTTTGTCGTAGATGATGAGGAAATCCCAACAATTAGGGAAAAGTCAGTAAAGAGCTTAGGTAGGTGGTACAGTGTGGAGTTGAATGATGAGGAACAGGTGGTGAAATTTAGAAGAGATGTGGCAGAAGGATTGGATAGAATAGATAAATCAGAACTTCCAGGAAAGTTGAAGTTGTGGTGTTTGCAATTTGGGCTATATCCTAGGTTAATGTGGCCACTGTCAATTTATGAAATTCCAATATCCGTTGTGGAGAGAATTTAAAGGTTGGTTAGCTCCTATATTAGGAAGTGGTTGGGTGCTCCTAGGTGCCTAAGTAGTGTTGCATTGTATGGAAAAGGGATACTTCAGCTGCCAATATCTAGTTTAACAGAGGAATTTAAATGTACCAAGGTCAGGACAGAGCTGTTCTTATCTGGGCGTAAGGACGTGGTAGTTAGGAGTGTGGTTCCAAATCCAACCAAGGGAAAGAAGTGGAACCCAAGATCGGCAGTTCAGGAGGCAGAGACAGCTCTTAGGCATGCAGAGATTGTAGGTAATGTTCAGTTTGGCCGGGGAGACCTGGGGCTTGGCTCAGGCAAACCGGTATGGAATACAGCAGGTCTCAAAGATTAAAGAAAGCTGGTTGTAGAACAGATACGTAGACAGGAAGAGATGCTAAGGGGTACAAAGGTAATGGCCCAGGCTAAACAGGGACAGTGGTTGAATTGGGAAAGTGTAGAGAAGAGGAAGCTCAGTTGGAGGGACCTGTGGAGTATGGAGGAGAATCGTATTAGATTCCTGGTAGGGGCTACATACGATATCTTACCAAATGAGGACCCATCATGCCCATTGTGTTCACCTACCACAACCTTAAAGCATATTTTGTCAGGCTGTAAAGTTAGCTTGTCACAAGGCCGATATACATGGCAACATAACCAGGTGTTGAAATGTTTAGCTGCAGGCATCAAAGGGAAACGAAGACAGGTGAATTCAGAAGGTGTTAAGGATAGGAGTTTAGTAATTCAGTTTGTCCGTGAGGGAGAGAAATACAGAAGGGATAAGTTAGTGAGGAGGCAAGGGTGTGGCCACCTAGAAGGTGCTTGTGATTGGGAAATGCAAGTAGATTTAGGGGGAAAGCTTGTTGTTCCCCAGGAAATAGTTTGTACCAGACAGAGGCCTGACTTAGTGTTGTGGTCAGTGAGTCAACAGATAGTTTATTTCATTGAGCTGACAGTTCCTTGGGAAGACTCAGTGGAAGAAGCCTATGAAAGAAAAAAGCTTAGATATGCAGACTTAGGAGCAGAAGCTGAGCAGCGAGGATGGAAGACTAGGATTTGTCCAGTGGAAGTGGGGTGTAGGGGATTCAGAGCAAGATCAGCTGTCTCGCTCCTGGGGGAACTCGGAGTGCAGGGACAGAGTTTGAGGAAGACAGTGAGGGAAATGTCAGATGAAGCAATTAAATGTAGCCAGTTTATCTATTACAGAAGAAATAATGTCAGTTGGGGGCCAGCAGGGGGAGCTACTTAACAGGGCACATACTCCTTGAGATCAGGTGGAGAGATCCACTTCCTCTCAGGAGGAAATCCAGGAAGAGGAATTATTTAAGTGTGGGAGTGGCCTATTTGAAAACATTTTGTTTGAGGCCATACGGCAAGGTGAGTGTGCTTGCTGATCCTGTAAGTTCATTTAGCTCGTTTAACGTTAGCTTATATTGGACTTATGCTATGTAGCGTGTGAAATAGAGTGTGGTGAATGTGCTAGGAAAGGTAGTATGAGCCCTGTTTCTACCTGGAGCTCGCATGTACAGAGCCTGGGTTTGGTTGAAGGTGGCAGTGCTGTTTGGGCTGAGAAAGCCATGTGTAAGTAAGGTAAAGGAGGTTGTTGGGTTGGTGCAGGGAGGGAAGCAGTGAGACCTGGCATTAGGGGAGTGTCTCTGGGACGCCAGAGATCACTGTCTAGCCTCCTGGAGGTGTCGTGGGACCAACTAGACAAAACACTGGTGGAAGAAGGTTCCCACCTGATGACCCCAAAGACATGTTAGTTATCACTGCTCACTGGTTTGTATAGTTAAGCCTTACCATATTAGCTTATCATAAGGCTTAGGTTATTCACTGAGTGTTGATCCTTTCTTTAGAGCACAAACTTCTTGTGTTTTATTTGAATTATTGGTATTTAATGACATTACATCACAGGATCAAAGTAAACAGGTTTAAATTCATAGTGTCCCTTCCTGTCTGTGTGTCGGACAGTTTCATATAAATTCAGCCTGTGTGGACGTGACAAATATTATCAATACTTTATTTTCTGTCTCAGAGACAAGTTAACTGTTAATTAAACATTTTTTTTAAAGACTCAAGGACCTCTGAGTCTTCAGGTCCTTCAGTGATTCAGTCCTGAAGGAGCTGCTGAGTGTTCTTCAGGACATTCCAGGAATCCTTCAAGAGTGTTTTCCTGGAGGCCAACTGAAGTCAAGGATGAGGTTCCAGGAGTTCTTCAGAACAAAGTTCCAGGAGTTTCCAGGGTCTGAGGACATTTGAGTTCCTCTGATGTGACATGTCAAAGATGTTCTTCCTGCATCAGCAGGAATGAACTTTTACCAGGTGTCTGTTTCCAGGATCAGGTCCTGGAGGTCCAATCAATTTTATTTATAAAGCCCAATATCACAAATCACAATTTGCCTCACAGGGCTTTACAGCATACGACATCCCTCTGTCCTTATGACCCTCAGAGCGGAGGGCTGCAGGCATCAACCTCACACACACACACACACACACACACACACACACCAATCAGACTGGCTCAATTATTGTGTGTAATGTTGTTGATCAGTGACATCATCATTAAACTATGGCAGCCTGTAAATGTCATTATAGTAAATCATGCCAGATGTATTTATGTCTACACAGTGTTTGTTTGTTTATTTACATCTGAATTGATTTATCATGTCTTCGTGTGTCGTGCATCTGTCTGTGTGTCCTGGTCTCTGTGAAAGTGTTTATAGTCTGCCGGAGGAACATGTCACGTCTGTAAAATGACGTCATATTTGAGCTGACATCATCAGGAGGTAGAGCAAAGGGTGGAGGGTGAGACACCTGTCGAGCTGCAGGCGATTGTTAAACACCAACAAACACCTGAACTGGTTGTTTTCAGTAACCAGTCGCTGCGTTCCAACTGTGACTCTGAGAACATTTCCATGGAAACAGTTCAGTCAAGCTCAGTTACATTTAATGCTGTTGGCGCCGGGGCGGAAACTGTGGAGGATGCTCAGAGTGCCCCGGCCACTGTGACAGACTGACTCTAGATTTCAGTCACACTAACATGTTTAAAGGGATTTTCTATAAATCTGTTTTCTCTCATGATGTGTGTGTTATTTACAGAGACATCACTGTGTTTCTAGGCAGGACTTTACCTCCGTAAGAAGTTTTATTAGTGTCTAAATCTGACCTGACATGTGAAGGTTAAATGTCACATAAGAAAGTACAGATGTTTTTCTGTGGAATATTAACGTAGGCCTCCCAGCGGATAATGCGTTATTACAACTAATAAGCTGGCGGCACTTCCATGTACACAGAGTAACACTCGCCACACACCCTGTACACAGAGTAAGACTCGCCAGTTGCCACACACTGTGTACACAGAGTAACACTCGCCACACACCGTGTACACAGAGTAACACTCGCCACACACCCTGTACACAGAGTAACACTCGCCAGTTGCCACACACCATGTACACAGAGTAACACTCGCCACACACCCTGTACACAGAGTAACACTCGCCAGTTGCCACACACCGTGTACACAGAGTAACACTCGCCACACACCATGTAAACAGAGCAACACTCGCTTCACACCATGTAAACAGAGTAACACTCGCTTCACACCATGTAAACAGAGTAACACTCGCCACACACCGTGTACAATTTCTTCTTTCAGGGCTCTCCACCGAGGAAACGCGACGCCAATACAAATCCTTGTTTGCCTTCTCCGTCGGTCACTTTCTTTCTTTGCTAATAGACCTTCAGCCGAACGTACAGGCTTTTTCTTTGTCGTGGATCCACTGAACCGTGTCTCGGCCGCTTCTCCGCCATGTTGCTTTCTCTTTCTACCTGCGCTCTACCTCTTGCTATGACACTCTCCGCTCTTCCTCCCCCTCCCTTCTTGTTGTGAGGAAGCATTTCCTGTGCGCCAGCGCGGGAATGTCGCCGGTCGACATGCAAACTAAAAATGATAGTGAAAAATACCATGAGATGTTAGAGGAGCCGATCGGCTTAATCAGCATTGTGTCATCTCCTCTAGTAGTGGCTTGGGTGAAACAGACATTTACGGACCTGTAGAAGTTACGCACTATAGCTTTAAAGTATGCAGAAGTAGTAATTAATCACAAAATGTACAGTGGTGGTAGAGGTAGTATAGTAATAGAAGTAGAGGTAATGGTTACAGTCATCATAGCAGCAGCTGTAATGTGAATATATTGTATATGTCTGTGTGTTGGTGTGTCAGAGCAGCAGTAGCGCTATTACAGAAACAGGCAGGAAGTGAAGGAGGTCTGATCAGCCAGTCAGAATCACCTGCTGATAAACACCTGATAAAGGATGTTTATAAACATGCACACTGTTGCTATGGTGATTAATGAGGGGCTCTTGTGAGTGTGTCCGTTTGAAAGAGCTGAATCATGATCAGAACACTGGTTAGAGCACAGAACCACTGCTTGAAAAACACAGTGCAGGACCAAAGTCTAAGGTTCTATTGTTAAAGTCTGTTGACTGTGAGCACCCCAAGGAGCTGCTGAACACAAACATATAACATCTGTGTGGATAAAGTTAAAAATGACTGAGAAATGGCAGTTTTAAAAAAAAATCTCCAAATTTGGGCTTCGCTCAAACTTGATGAGAGAAAATAACATTACAGCCATGGGAGGGAGAAGGGAGCTCTTTTTGCTTGAGGCAGAACATTTTAAAAAATGTAAGTCCGACTGCTTAAAGGCTAAGTTCGTTTTTTTGACACCTGGACCTTATTTCTAGGATTAAATATGCTTGTAGACTCACCCAGACAATTTTGGTGGAGCTCGGAGCCGTTTTCGAGCAATTTAGATCCATCCGACGGCGTTTTCTCTCATGCCATAGAAGCGGACAGGGCCAAAAATCGAAGCCCCTAAATTAGACATTATCTGCTGCGAAACTCGCTCATTTCACCTACATTTTATAAATGAATGGCCAGTGTTATCGCCATGTCAGCTCAACTTCGTTGTTATGGTCATCCGGGGCTTTACAAGGATGGGTAACTTTTGGTGACGTCATAGACGTGCGCCGCAGGAGCGCAGCTGAGTACAGCCGCTGTTGTTGCTAGGATACATGGCTACACGGCTATTCTTGTGCAACATGGCGGAATATTTATCCGATGTAGAAGTGTCTGACGACGACTTTGAGTATGATGGATGTCCGTATCGTTTTGAGCCAGAATACACCGACGAGGAGCTATTTGAAAGGAGGATGCAGAGGGAGAGAGCTGAACAGCTGGCCAGAGAACAAGCAACCACTGCACGTCCACGAGTGGGGGCTAACTGGTGGTGTTGTTGTGGACACTGCACGGCAATGGTTACAGAGGAGGAGTGCCTTTGCTGCTCAGAGTGGGACTTGAGACCAGAGGAAACACGTATTGATGCCTTTAGTGCACTTTATTCTACATTTTTGTACATTTTAGATTGATCAAAAACGGTCGAAACAACTGACAATTAGTTTTGGAGAAAGCATATGACTACTTGTAAGTGTGCGCTAACAATGCAGACCCGTGGTGATTGCAGCTCGAGTCACAATTTATTGCCTGCAGAGAATAACCATATCATATGCATTGCGAGTTAGTTTTTCAAAAACTAGCATGGACTAGAGTAAATTATATTGCGTTACAGTGCAGTATTCTTTTGCAGGAATGTATTTTTAGTAGGCTAGTCCCGCTCAGAAATAGGTTGTGAAGATAGCTATTCATTTTATACAAGGAGCTTCATATGCTGGCCGACGTGCACTGGTTATCGACCAATATTATTACATCTTCAAAAGAAATGCATTACCTCCGCTACGTCTGTTTTGCCCTCTGAAACAATCGGGATGGCATTCCTCCTGAGGTACTGACGCTGAGCTTCCTGGCCTTTTGTCTTCGTAATAAAGTCTTCTGGAGCGAAGTGAGCACTGCAGACCCGAGGACTCACCCTCCTCAGTTCTTCCATAGGAGTGTTCGGGTCCATTTTCAGGACAACAAGCCAGAGCTTTAGTAACTCCGGGTTTGTCAAAGGAAGCCTGTGGAAGGTGAACTTTGTCCAACTAGTCATTTTGTTTGGACAAAGTGGAAAAACACAATGACGAACCATGTTTGTAGCCGTGTAGCTCCTAGCCTAGCGCCGGCTGTACTCAGCTGCACTCCTGCGGCGCACGTCTATGACATCACCAAAAGTTACCCATCCTTGTAAAGCCCCGGATGACCATAACAACGAAGTTGAGCTGACATGGCGATAACACTGGCCATTCATTTATAAAATGTAGGTGAAATGAGCGAGTTTCGCAGCAGATAATGTCTAATTTAGGGGCTTCGATTTTTGGCCCTGTCCGCTTCTATGGCATGAGAGAAAACGCCGTCGGATGGATCTAAATTGCTCGAAAACGGCTCCGAGCTCCACCAAAATTGTCTGGGTGAGTCTACGAGCGTATTTAATCCTAGAAATAAGGTCCAGGTGTCAAAAAAACGAACTTAGCCTTTAAATGAGCACGTCAGCTGAAAGACGACAAACATGCCTACAGTTTCATGTACATATTGTGTATGTGGAGTGGAAATTGTTGGCTGCAGAAGAGTTTTCATCAAAAAATTTTGTTAAAGGAGAGAAGCAGAAAGATCTAGAGTGGGTGATGTCATCGGTGATGTCATCAGTGATGTCATGATGACCGCTCCTGACTGAGGACAGTTCACGGTCGCAGCACCTTTATTCCTCACAGGTTTATAAGTTTGACCTTTTCTTTTCTGCAGAGGTGAACCAGTATCAGTAATCAGTTATATCTGCATTAACACCATGACATCAGAGACTGCTTTCTGCTGATTGGCTGCAGATTATTATTATTTAACAAACTGAGATGAAATGAAATTAAAACATCTGTTAGGAAAGATGAAGAAATGTATAAATGTATAAATTAAGTGTAAAATGTATGAAAACTAAATTAAAAGACTCAGAAGAAGAGTTCAGACAGGAAACAGAGGACTGAGAGCAGAGCCCTGAGGAATTCCAGAGTCATCGAGGTCTGTAAACACAGAGCGAAGAAGTCATTAAAGACGGAGAGTCACCTCTAAGCTTAAAAATGCTCTTTTATTTCTCCACCAAAGTCTATATTCTATAAGTTGATATTATTTAACCCAACAAGTTATATTCTTATATAACAAGAGGATAATGAAGTGTGATTTTTCCTGATGATGGAGCAGATATCTGCATCCTTCTGTTTTATTCTGACTCTCAGTTTTACAGAAATCTTAAAACAAGTGCAGTTTGTTCCATGACGAAACAACAATCAGAAACAATCGCTTCATAAAGTTCGGATTGTTTCTGATACACAGATTTTATTTCAGTGGTTTTATATGTTTTTTGGACGTCGACTCTTTAACTGATGTCAGATTTTATAGACGTTTGTCCAGAGTTAAACCAACAAACAACAGACCCCTTTAAGAACAAACCTCTTAAAGGGATTCTCTGTTGATTTTGAACCAGCTCTGTGTCACTGCGGTGTCGAGATCATGTACAGATGAACGGTGTCAAGGAACCCGGCATGTGAGCAGCACTGTGATCTCCCCGCCTGTATGGTAAACAACAACAACAACAACAACAACAACAACAACAACAACAACAAAACTGCACCGACTCTCAATTCAAAGCTGAAGACTTTCTGTTGCTGCTGACATTTATTTAATATAATATTTATTCATGGCTTAAACTGAACTGTAACTTTGATTCTTGTATTTTATATC
>CM023142.1:0-135000 GCA_013133815.1 Cromileptes altivelis | reverse complement strand
TCAGGCCAAAAAAGGACCAGTAACCAGGAGCAGGGAGGGTCAGCAGGAGGAGCAGCCAGACTCTGAGTCTGGTATGGAGGAGGAGGAGGAGGAGGAAGAGGAGGAGGAAGAGGTCTGTGCGGAAGACAACCAGCCTCAGACCGACTCACAACAGTCTGTTGAATCACAGCAGCAGGAGAAACAGTATGAAGTGAAACAGATAAAAAAAATCCTGCAAAAAACAAAAAACATGGAAAAAGTGAAAGTTGAAAATTACTTTGCAGACAAATAATTATTCTTTCTTTCTGTCCAGTCACAGATGAGAAGCAGAGGAAAGGGAGGTTATTCTGACCAGGAGATTTACAGACTGAAGAAAATAGTACAGACACTCAGACAAGAACTTTATAATGATGAGGACTCAGAAACCATGTAAGACAGTCTCTCTGCTGTCTGTGTTACTCTGTGTGTTACTTCTCACATCAGAGATCAAGAGTGATTTCACAGTCACCACACTCAATTTAAATGGAGCTAGAGATGTGAGGAAGAGAGCGAGTCTGTTTGAGCTTGTTAAACTGAAGAGCATTAATGCGATGTTGGTTCAGGAAACGCACAGTGACACTTTAAATGAGACTGACTGGAAGAGGGAATGGGATGGGGAGGTTGTTCTTAGTCATTTAAGCAGAACCAGTGGAGGAGTGGCAGTCCTTTTCTCCAAAAACTTTCTGCCAAAGTGTCAGGTGGTGGCAGAAGATTTTACATCATTGAAGCAGTGGTGGGATTGTGGGAAGGTGGGGATCAAGCAGCTATGTCAACAGTACACTCTCAATGTCTCTCGGAACATAACCAAATCTATGAGGGATCTGGAGATAGAAATAGTGGAACTGCAGAGTTCTGCAGAGTCCACAGGAAATCGAGGCTGCTTTGAAGACCTCAAATCCAAAAAAGCCATACTGGCAGACCTGCTGGGCTCTAAAGCACAGGGGGCGCTGGTCCGGTCTCACTTTCAGAGCGCTGCTCAGATGGACTCACCGTCAAAGTTTTTTTTCAGCCTGGAGAAGAAGAACGGGCAGAGCAGGTTTATCCACGCACTGTGCTTGACTTCAGGACAGATGCTGACTGAAGCCAGTGGGATCTGGCAGAGAGCTGTGGACTTTTACTCCCATCTGTATGACAGTGAGTACACATTGGATGAGGGGGCTTTTAACTCCTTTTGCAGTGGGCTTCCCAGAGTCCCAGAGGAGACCAACAATGAGCTGGAGGGTCCTCTGACTGAAGAGGAAGTGTACGCGGCGCTGCAGAGCATGCAGGGAGGGAAGGCCCCTGGGATTGATGGGCTTCCACCAGAGTTTTTTAAAGCTTTTTGGAATGAGCTGAGAGAAGATATTCTAGAAGTCTTCATTGAGAGTTTTAATGACTCATTTCTGCCACAGAGTTGTAGGAGAGCAGTGCTGACTCTCTTACCAAAAATAGGTGACCTGCAAGATATAAAGAACTGGCGGCCAGTCTCTCTGCTCTGCACAGATTATAAACTGTTATCGAAGGCCCTGGCTAATAGACTGAAGAAGGTGATGGACCAAGTCATCCACCGGACCCAAACCTACTGTGTGCCCGGCAGGTCCATTGTTGACAATGTGTCACTGATTAGAGATTTTTTGGAAGTCTCTGGTTCTTTGGGTTTTGATGCTGGTCTGGTTTCTTTGGACCAAGAAAAGGCATTTGACCGGGTTGAGCACCGTTACCTTTGGAAAGTGTTACAAAGGTTTGGCCTCAGCCCTGGACTGTGCAGGGGTTAGTGCACCTGGAGAGCAGAGCAGCAGCCTTCAGAATACAAGTTATTCAAAGGTACCTTACAGGAAATGACGACGTGGTCTGGAAACCATTGATGAGCACCATTTTAAGGAGAATAGCAGGTTTGGGTCTGGATGCGTCTCTGATTTTAATGGACTGTGATTTTATTCGTTTGTGTGACTTGCCTCCTTTTTATCAGGGACTGTTTAGAGCCTGGACTCTTTTTAAATGGAAAAGACTGGAACCTGCAGCTTCACTGTTTTGGCTCCTGGAAGAGCCTCTGATCCACAGGGCCCGGTTGGATGTTCAAGAAGCTAGTAGACCTGCTCTCACACAACGCTTATGTTCCACCGGGTCAGTGAAGCTGAAACGCATAGTGGATACTGCAGGTCCAGGACTTCACAACACAGAGGCAGTGGCATCTCTACTGGGTCTCAGGTCAAGTCGGCACATTAGAGACATTTTAAACGCATGGATTAAAAGACTCATCAGCGAGGAAATGGATATGCTCCAGGACTATTTTATTGGAACAGAGACTCCTGATGGAGGAGATCCGTTCCCTGAACTGGGTCTTCAAATTGAAAAAACTGGATTGACGGAACCATTACTGGTCAGAACTACGGCTGCTTCTGTAAATTTGTCCATGTTGAATGGAAAAGTCTTGTATAAATACTATGTCAGAGCTTTAAATAAGGAAAAGCTGAGTGGGAGGAAGGACACTGTGTGGAGAGAGAGACTAAAGGTGCAGGATGACTGGAAGCCAGTGTGGAGAGTTTTTTATAAACCGCCGCTAAACAAGAGGTCAGGTGACCTGCAGTGGAGAATTCTGCAGGGGGGGCTGGCTGTTAATAGTTTTGTTTCTAAGATAAATCCCAATGTTTCCATTAATTGTCCCTTCTGTAAGGAACCAGAAACTATTTTTCACTGTTTCCTCGACTGTGGAAGACTAGAAGTTCTGTTTGAAGCCCTGAAAACTGTGTTTTTAAGTTGTAGTGAGAGTTGGTCTGAAACTGCTTTTATTTTTGGTGCTGGCTACAAGAAGGAAAATGCAAAGCAGTGGCAGTTGTTGAATTTTGTCATAGGACAGGCCAAACTGGCTATTTATAAAAGCAGGAAAAATCAAATAATGTTTTAGGTGAGGAAGTGTTATCAATGTTTGTGTCATTGGTGAAAGCCAGAGTTAGAGTAACCCCTAACCTTAACTCCTAACCCTACTCTCTGATGAATAATGTTGATGAATTTTTGTCTCAGTGGTGTTTCAACAAAGCTCTGTGTTCTGTTGTTGAGGGGGAGCTGAGATTTAACTCTGTGTTTCTATGAGATTTTTTTCTTTAACATATTTATTTATTTCTGTCTAATCTGGTAATCATGCCATTTTGAGATTGTCCGTTATTTATTGGAAAATTAAGGTGTTTTTTTTAAAAAATAAAAAAAATCTCTCTCTCTCTCTCTGTCTGTCTCTGTGTCTCTCTCTCTCTGTCTCTCTCTATCTCTCTCTCTGTCTCTCTGTCTCTCTCTCTCTGTCTCTCTCTATCTCTCTCTCTCAGTCTCTCTGTCTCTCTCTCTCTGTCTCTCTCTCTCTCTCTCTGTCTCTCTCTCTCTGTCTCTCTCTCTCTCTCCGTCTCTCTCTCTCTATCTCTTGCTACTCTCTCTCTCGCTCTCTGTCTGTCTGTCTCTCTCTCTCTCTCTCCGTCTCTCTCTCTCTATCTCTTGCTACTCTCTCTCTCTCTGTCTCTCTGTCTCTCCCTCGTGAACCAACATACCAACGTAAGGGGGGGTCAGAGGGGGGAGCTCGCCCTTGAATACTTGAACAACGATCTCACCTTGTCTTTGCTCATCTCTAATCTCAGCTTCATCTTCAGAAGAGCCGCCAGGACTGGCCACTGCTGCTCCCGCTGCTCCAGCTGCTGCGGCTGCGCCAGCGCCACTGTTTGTTTCTGAAACTGGTTAATGTTGACAACTAACGTTAGCTGGCCCATAATTGTCTTTATACTTACAGCCGCAAGCAGCCTGGTTGGCAACTAACTAAGCTAAAGACTTCACGTGAGCATACAAACATCAGCAGCAGCTGTCTGGAGTGGACTACATTAACTTTAATTGGACTTTGCATAACAAGCAAACTCGGTTCACCTTTGGGAAAGAAAGCAGTCAATAGCTGCCTCCCCTCATTCTGCCTTCTTTCTTTTTCTTTCCTCTCTTTCTTCTTTTGATACCCCGATTTATGCTTTTTGGGCAGCATGATGTCTAGCACTCAGGTCATTCAATCTGGGCTCACTGACGTTACACTTGTCGCTGGTCGCTGTCAGGCGAACTAAATCATTTTGCGTCTCCAAGAGGGGGCCCCCAGAATGTCCAATATGTGGGAGGACTGTGACATAAAGTTCATTCTCTCAGTTGATGTTATCAATATATTTGAAATAAATTATGACACCACTTAATTGGAGGGCCCAATTCATTTGAAATAAAAACATCACAAAAAAAAAAATCAGGATTTTCATAGGCCCCTCTCCCTACTCTGGCCCTGGGTAGTCAGGTCCACTTTTCCCCCCACTACCACGCCCATGCTGAGAGCACATCTGAGCATGACCACGTTTACCTTAAACAACCAGGGACTCAACTCAGAAACTAAAAAACCATCAAACCACCAAGAACCTGAGATGCTTCTTCTTCTTCTTCTTCTTCTGCCTCACATCAACCATCCGGCCCGTCTGCTGTCTGTCAGTGTTTGTTTCAGAGTTTTATTTAAAGTCAGGTCACTTCGGGAAACCTTTGCTCTACTCTATTGCAGCGGTGCCTGGATAGTGTGTGGTTGTGCTGCTGCCGTGGTCCTGCCAGATGCCTCCTGCTGCTGCTGTTATCATTAGTCATTAGTCATACTTCTACTGTTATTATACAAATATGACTATTGTCACAAATGTATACTGTCAGATATTAATATATACTTTCAACATAGTATATATACTTTCAACATAGTAGCCAGAACTATAATTATAATATTATTACTTTCATTAATGTTGTTGTAAGCTACTGTCATTACCTGCATCTCTCTCTCTCTGCTCTTCCTGAGGTTTCTACCGTTTTTTCCCCATTAAAGGTTTTTTTGGGGAGTTTTTCCTGATCAGCTGTGAGGGTTCTAAGGACAGAGGGATGTCGTATGCTGTAAAGCCCTGTGAGGCAAACTGTGATTTGTGATATTGGGCTTTATAAATAAAATTGATTGGGGCTGGTACAGGGCAAGCCTGAGCCAGCCCTAACTATAAGCTATATCAAAGAGGAAAGTCTTAAGTCTAGTCTTAAATGTGGAGATGGTGTCTGCCTCCCGGACCGTAACAGGAAGATGATTCCACAGGAGAGGAGCCTGATAGCTGAAGGCTCTGGCTCCTGATCTGCTTTTGGAGACTTTAGGGACCACGAGTAACCCTGCGTTCTCAGAGCGCAGTGTTCTGGTGGGATAATATGGCACTATGAGCTCTCTAAGATATGATGGAGCTTGACCATTTAGAGCTTTATAAGTTAACAGTAGGATTTTAAATTCAATTCTGGATTTTACAGGGAGCCAGCGCAGAGAAGCTAAAACAGGAGAAATATGATCTCGTTTCTTAGTTCCTGTTAGTACACGTGCTGCTGCATTCTGAATTAGCTGGAGAGTTTTTAAGGACTTACTAGAGCTACCTGATAATAGAGTGTTGCAGTAATCCAGACTTGGGGTAACAAAAGCGTGGACCAATTTTTCTGCATCTTTTCGGGTCAGGATAGGCCTAATTTTCACAATATTACGCAGATGAAAAAAATGCAGTCCGTGAGGTTTGTTTTAAATGAGAATTAAAAGACAAATCTTGATCAAATATTACTCCAAGGTTTCTTATGGTAGTGCTAGAGGCCAGAGCAATGCCATCTAGAGAAACTATGTCATCAGATAAAGAGTCTCTGAGTTGTTTGGGGCCAAGAACAATAACTTCAGTTTTGTCTGAAGTTAACATCAGGAAATTGGTGCTCATCCAGGTTTTTATGTCTTTAAAGGAGCAATAAGCGAAATTAATCATTTCTAGATTGAAGGAATTAAAAAATTGCTCTGTGAAGAACTAGAGGTGTACTTTCATCTGGAATATAGCATGACCTCACAAACCCTCTCTCTGTGTTGATCTCCAGCCCCTTGTTTACAAGCTAGTCCGGCTCCGCTAGCTTCCCAGATAGCCCTGGCTCTCTGTTTGGATCCAACCGGTGCACCGAGCCCATCCCAGCCCATCCCGGTGTTTCCTCCACTTCACCCAGCTTCACTCAGCTGCCTGATAAACCCGCTGCTTCTTCCCACTTTAACCTGAAGCGATGTTTTAGCCTAGCGGGCAGCCCACGAGCCAGCTGCCCGCTAGGCTAAAACATTGCTCGCTTTCACCTACGGAGAAGAGGAGGAACGTTAGCGTTAGCTCCTGGTGTTAGTACTAGCCGAGTTGGCTGCCACCGGCTACTGGAGTAGCTCACAGCTATGGAGTGCTTCTACCAGCTCCTGTAGTCACTGAGCCTCGTCTCCAGCTCAGCAAATATATTACATTTATTACAGGTACCATCATCATTGAAGTAGGCCGGGGAATAGCTGAACACAGCAGAGACTGAGACAATGCTAACTGCTAGACGAGGCGAGTGGGGGGTGGAGAGCAGAGGTCGAGGGAGGAGTGGCTCATGACACACTTTGTCTTGGTCTACAGGCAGTGCACAACAGCAAACCTAGCAGTGAAATGATTTTGCTTTTTGCCCCTTTAAGGCAGTTATGAAGTTTAGTTAATTGATTCCTTTCTTCTGGCTTCATCGATAAATACAACTGTGTATCATCCGCATAACAATGGAAATTTGAACGTCAACAAACTGAAAACGATCAGATAAATAAGATTTAAACCAGCTCAGTGCAGAACCTTTTAGGCCAATTAAGTGATCCAGTCTCTGCAGTAGAATTTGATGGTCAATTGTGTCAAACGCCGCACTAAGATCTAATAAAACAAGTACAGAGACATGTCCTTTGTCTGAAGCAATCAGAAGGTCATTTGTAATTTTAACTAGTGCTGTCTCAGTGCTATGATGCACTCTAAATCCTGACTGAAATTCCTCAAATAAATTATTATCATGGAGAAAATCACACAGCTGGTCTGCGACTACTTTCTCAAGGATCTTTGACATAAAGGGAAGATTAGATATTGGTCTATAGTTGGCTAACACCTCTGGATCCAGGGTGGGCTTTTTTAGTAGAGGTTTAATTACAGCTACCTTAAAAGACTGTGGTACATAGCCTGTTAATAAGGATATATTGATCATATCAAATATATGAGTGTTAACTACAGGAAAGACCTCCTTAAGTAGCCTAGTTGGAATGGGGTCTAAGAGACACGTTGATGATTTAGATGAAGAAATCACTGCTGTCAATTCTCAAAGAGAAATTGGGGAGAAGCAATCTAAATATATATTAGGTTCTACAGCTGTGTTTGAGGTTAGATAGGTAGGCCTACCATCTGATGGCAGGAGGTCATGAATTTTGCCTCTAATAGTTAGAATTTTGTCATTAAAAAAGCTCATAAAATCATTACTGCTAAGGGCTAAAGGAATACAAGGCTCAATAGAGCTTTGACTGTGTGTGATGCATTCACGTGCAGCAGAGCAGCAGGGAAGAATCAGCTCTCAGATGTTATCAGCTGCAGCTCGCATATGAAAAGACTCACAGCTGATTGGCTGAAACAGTGTGTGTGTGTTTGTGTGTGTGTGTAAGACACTGTGTGAGTGTGTGTGTCTGTGTGTGTGTGAGTGACAATGTGTGTGTGTACTGTATGTGTGTGTGTGTTACCTGACACATGAGTCATGTGAAGCAGTGACGTCACGTCAAACAGCAGCTGATGAGCGGAAGTCACATCAACACGTTCATCATGTCAAACACGTTAACCAGCTGTTTACTTCATGTATGAATGTTGAGTCAAACCATGAGGTTTTTTCTGAAGGTGGTTTTGATGCATGAAGAAGTAAACAGGAACTCAAGGTGTTTTGTGACATTTGAAGTTTATTTTTAAAAAACACTGATGAACAGTGTTACGGTCTCCGGACTTTAGTACATTTATTTTCTGTGTTTAATGTGCTGTGCACGTCATTGTCGGGGTTATTCGGCCAGCACCTGTCAATCATTTATGTGAGTGTCTAATTGTCTGCTTTTCTGGAGGGAATCCCCGGCGAACCACGCCTGTAGCCCACCTTCCTCTGCTGTTGTTCAGTGTTCCCCCGCCTGCAGGTCGGCTGGCCCCCTCACTGTCGTCATCAGTTCCGGCCAGTCACTGCATCGCTGGCCTCTCGTCTGAACCTTTAAAAGCTGCATATAGTTAACGGCAATAGCAGCTGTGATTTCATCTGAGCAGTCCGCCTCACTCCGTTTGTGTTTTCAATTGCTGTAATCTGTTAGCTGTTGTGAGTATCTGGGGAATCTGAGGGCTTTAGGATTTAGCTTCGTAGGCTAGCCACATATCCTTTTACACACATGTAGATTGTTTGCTGTATAGATCACTAGATTTATGGGTCTCGGTTTGAGTGTTGTTTGTTTGACAGGTAAGTCATAGAGCAGACAGGCAGAGATGTTTTGGTTTTGTTATTCTGGGTGGCCTTCCGCCACAGTTAGTTAGCTGGGGTGTTTCTTTTTTTGGTGACAGGTCAGAGTTTTGTTTTAATTGTTTTATGATTTGCGGTCACCCACAGCCCTTCCCTGTGTTTGTTACACTTTAAATGTAATTCTCCACTGAGGCTCCTCTCCTGAGGCCCGATTTCCAGGTTATATTGCAGAGCCTGTGAGCATGTTTTCTTTTGTGTGCCGCTTTCTATTAAAATGTAGCTTGTATTGTTAATTTATACTGTGTATGAATAAACGGCAGCTTGCCTTATTCAATTTACTTTCATTGTCTGGTTTTATTTTGCTTCCCTTACCCCTAGACTCCTACTGGGTTGTAACAACAGAAACTGAAGTGTAAAAAACACAACACATATGACAGATGTACAGTGATATGTAGAGGTGAATACCACTGACTGAGCAGCAATATCTGATGAGGTGGGATGAGATTGTGTTGAACGAACTGACGCGGAGCATCAGAGAGAGACTCTCACTACAGCCTTTTCTAGTGACAACAACTCCGCCCACATTTAAGAGGACTGTCTGAACAGACCGAGGGTCTACGTACCATGTCTGAAGGGTTACTGTTGGTTCCAAAGGCAATGTACTGAAAGGGTTTGGTGGAGATGGGGCTTTCATGTGTTCTGTATCATTTTGAAATCTGAAACCCAGAAATACTTTTGATTTTAACCCATATATTCAATCTCTCCATTTTATCATGTGTCATTCCCAGTATTTGGAAAGCTACTGTAGTCCCCCTTCATAAGGGTGGTGATACTTGTGATCCAAATAATTTCAGACCCATTTCCAAATGATCCTTCCTGGCCAAACTGCTGGAGTCCCCAATAAACCTTCAGTTGAAGAAATTCCTATCTACTAATTTGATTTTAAATTCATATCAGTCTGGTTTAAGACCACAGCACAGTACTGCACTGCTACCACCTCAGTTGTGAGCAATATTGTAAATGCCCTAGATAAGAAAAATCATTGTGCCGCCATGTTTGTTGACCTCTCTAAAGCTTTCAACACAGTAGATCACACATTGCTTCTTGAAATTTTAAATAAGATTGGCTTTGGCTCCATGACTTGCACCTGGTTCAAAAACTATTTTTCAGATCGGCGGCAGTCAGTTTTACTTGGTCCTATACAATCAAATCCCTTGAGTATTATTAAAGGCGTGCCCCAGGGTTCAATTTTGGACCCTGTCCTTTTCACGATTTATGTTTACAGTGTATTTTCATTTTTATCACACTGTAATGCCCATTTGTACGCTGATGATACAATTTTATACTGCGTCGCAATCTCCCCTGTATTAGCTATAAAAAACCTACAAGCTTCATTCAGCGCCCTTCAGACAGCATTTATTGAACTTAAGCTTGTATTGAGTGCAGAAAAAAAACAAATGGTTGCTGTTCTCCAAAGCCAGTAATACATGCCATAATCTTCATATCTCCACTATACATGGCTCTTATATTGAATGAGTTTCTGTCTACAAATACCTTGGTATTTGGATCGATGATAAGTTTTCATTTAGTTTCCATATCGACAATCTTGTCAAAAAACTTGGACAGAAAATTGGTTTCCTACACAGAAATAAATCAGATTTTCCCATGTCATGCAGTAAAAGAATAGTTGAAGCTGTTTTTATGTCTGTTTTAGATTATGGCGATCTCATTTACACTCATGCCCCCGCCTCTGCACTTAAACCTTTGGATACCATTTACCACTCTGCCCTCAGGTTTATCACTGGAGCTGCCTATTCCACACATCACTGCTCTCTCTCTGATTTAGTTAGGTGGTCCTTCTTAGCTCAAAGACATGATTCCCACATGCTCATATTCATTTACAAGGCCCTCACTGGCAGACTTCCTGATTACATTTCTTCATTGCTTGTCCGGTCCACTAACACTCGTAATACCCGCTCTAGTAATTGGTTACAATTAATAACTCCAAGAGTCCATACAGAGCTGGGGAGGTCTGCCTTTTCTGCTTATGCCCCATATGCTTGGAACAATCTCCAGAAAACCTTAAGGTTAAACTCACCTGTTCCCCTTGGTCATTTTAAATCATTAATTACTAACTCTATCTCCTCTGCTTGCACTTGTTTTCAATGATTTGATTATTATTTTATGGTCTTTTGTTGTATACTGACATGTATTTTATTTATCTCTGTTGTTGTTTATTTTGCTCGTCGACACTATAAATGAGGCTTGCCTCAGTGAACTCACGAGTTTAAATAAAGGTTACATACATTATACATCATATTTATTATATAGATATACGATACTTATATGAGATGATTCAGCTCTTTATTTTCTTCCTGTTTCATCTTCTTAAATTCTAAAAATCAAACCATCTGAGATGATGAAGATGAACTGATGAAAGTTTCATCATGACGTCACCTGAAGATTTAAATCAGCTGATCTGAAAACTGTTGAAAACTCTGTCTCTGCTCCTTTAAAGACAAATAATAATGGAAACAGAGGCGAAGGAGAGGACAGGAGGTGGAGAGGAAGGAGTAAAGGAGAGGAGGACCCAGTGAGGAGTCTTTTCTTTCTCTGTAACTTTGTGTGAACAAACAGCCTTCGTCTTTCTGCTGGAGGTGTCAGAGGGCCACAGGCCGCCTCGCTAATCAGCACCAACACAAATCCCCCAGCAGGCCCGGGGGGGGGGGGGGGGGGGGGGGGGGGGGGGGGGGGGGGGGGGGGGGTCCTGATGAATCCTGAAAAGGAGGAATTGAAACCAGGAAAAATTTCCAAGCGGCCGGCTGTAATTATCTCCGCCGCGCCTTTGGGTTCATTGTCAGTAAGAGTGGCGGTTGGAGCGAACGACAGCTGTGGCAGATGGCGAGGGGGGGTGGGGTGGGGTTGGGGGGTCAGGCTTCTTGAACTCTGCGTCACGCTGTGATTTTGTGATTTCTCTGTTTTATTGTGAAAATATAAAAATTCACTCTGATGAAACTCAACTGAATAAAACTGTAAAAACTAATGAACCGATAAAGTTTTAATCAAAGTAAAAAAAGATTAATTAATGAATACTCATTAACAGTCTGACTGTCAGAGTCTGCAGTGTCACACACAGAGATGCTCTGAGCTACATGCTAACATGCTAATGTTCATGGATGTATTAGGAGGCCTGGATATGGCATTGGAGGCGGAGCCTCGTTCTGTCGCCCGGTGGAATCTGAAGCTGAAAATGTCCAGATCTTCATCAGGAGCAGCAGAGACTTCCTCCTGCTGTGCAGTTACTTCCTGTTTAGTGATCTGTTAACTTAAGGCGGCTCTTCCAGCCGTCATCGGACTGAACGGCATGAGTCATGTTAACACACTAACACATGAACATGTTGACACACCACCCTATGAACGTGTTAACACACTAACACATGAAACATGTTAACACACCACCCTATGAACGTGTTAACACACTAACACACGAACATGTTGACACACCACCCTATAAACGTGTTAACATACTAACACATGAAACATGTTAACACACCACCCTATGAACGTGTTAACACACTAACACATGAACATGTTAACATACCACCCTATGAACCTGTTAACACACTAACACATGAACATGTTGACACACCACCCTATGAACGTGTTAACATACCAACACATGAACACACTAACACATGAATGTGTTAACACACTAACCCATGTGCGTGTTAACATACTAACACATAAACGTGTTAACACTAACACAGAACGTGTTAACATACTATCACATGAACGTGTTAACATACTAACACATGAAACATGTTAACACACTAACACATGAACATGTTAACATACTAACACATGAACGTGTTAACACGAATAGATGAACGTGTTAACACACTAACACATGTGCGTGTTAAGATACTACCACATGAACGTGTTAATATACTAACACATGAACATGTTAACACACTAACACATGAATGTGTTAACATACTAACATATGAACATTTTTGCATATTTTTATCTGAACAGTTTTCGGCTGTGTTAAAAACATTTCTTTCGTCTTTTTTCAGGCTGCTGATTTTAGATCTCTGACTCCGCCCACTGAGTTTTGTCTCAGCCAATCAATTTTATTTATAAAGCCCAATATCAGAAATCACAATTTGCCTCACAGGGCTTTACAGCATACGACATCCCTCTGTCCTTATGACCCTCACAGCTGATCAGGAAAAACTCCAAAATCAGAGGCCTTGATGTGTCTCCAGGCAGAAACACTGTGTGTGTGAGTGTGTGTGTGTGTGTGTGAGACACCATCTGCTGTGTGAACGACCTCTTGGGATCAAAGGTCACTGTTTCCAATAAAAGCCATTCACCATGCTGACAGGCTGCAGTCTGCCAGGAGGCCTGGTCACCATGACAACAGCATGACCGGCTTCATCATCATCATCTTGATGACTTTAAATGATTTTTAATCTGCTGAATTTTTTTATTTTTTTTGTACTTCCTGTCTCAGACTGGCTCTGAGTGTCATTGTTCGTTACCATGACGATCCCAGCTGATTAATGAGGGTTCAGCTCACACATCTGTGATGCTGTGAGTTCAGCTGTGAGTAAACTCTAAAATCATCTCGTTAACAATCAGCAGAATCAGAGAGAGTTTCAGTTTAAGGAGTGTTAATTGGCAACATTTAGACAAATGAGGTCTCTCATCATCATACATAAAAAAACAGAAGTAAAGCTTTAACAACGACACTGTCACGACTGAACTCAGACAGGAGGACCCAAATGCGAGACCAGGAGACAGATAGAAAGTTCACAAAAATATTTAATAATGAGCAGAAAAAAAAACACCGATTTACTGATGGCAGTAGTAGGAATCCAGAAATCCACAGAAGCAGGCAAGGGCAGGCGTGAGGCCGATAACCAGATTGGCAGGATCAAAAACCAGGTTTCCAGACAGACAGGCAGAGGCGCCAACTAGAGACAGGCAGAATTTGGTCAACGAGGCAGGCTGGGTCATTCACAGTAATGCAGGAAATCAGGCTGAGGCACATGTGAGGAAAAGGCGAAAACAGGGTTACTGTAACAGGCAGGGTCAAACACGGGGAGGCAGTCCAGAGGCAAAGGTACCGGCAGGGGAAAAGCAAGGCTCAGGAAACAGACAGGCAGGGTGATTCACAGGCAGGCAGGCAGGCAGGAGGAACGCTGGTAAGTATCTCACAAACGGACGAATACGAATTGGCAAACACAGGAGGGAGCACATGGTCTATATACACACAGGGAGAGGGAGATAACGAGACGCAGGTGAAACACATTAGGGTGGGGGAAGGTAATCACATGAGCGGGAAAGGAGGGAACAGGAAGTAAAGACACCAGACATGACACAAGAAGGAGGATGACAAAATAAAACAGGAAATGACAGGACAAACACCAAAACACTACTGCCTGGGGGCAGTTGTGACAGACACCTTCATGTTCTGTTGTGGCTGGCGTCGTTAAGGGTGACCACAACACACGACTGAGAGTGAACACGATCTGTTCAAATTAAAATACCGGTAGGAAGCAGCTTTAACGTTCGTCATGTGACTCAATGCCTGAAATGACGTCATCAACACACCTTTAACATCGGTATGAACTCTGACTGCTCCATTTGTTTCTATTGTCGGTTTGTTTGTTTCTGAGGTTCATTTGTTTCTATCATCCATTTGTTTCTATCGTCCGTTTGTCTGTTTCTGACATTCAGCTGTTTGTTTCTGTCGTTTATTTGTTTCTGTCGTCTATTTGTTTCTATCGTCAGTTTGTTTCTATCGTTCATTCATTTGTTTCTATCGTTCATTCACTTGTTTCTGTTATTCGCTTGTTTCTATTGTATATTTATTTATTTATTAATGTATATTCTTGTTCTTATATTGTCATTTCTTAAATTGAAAAACAAACAAACTAGAATCTCTAATGATTCAGATTCAGTTTCATGTTCTAATTTAAAGTAACTTCATACTCGTCGTTTCCTCTGTAGGAACCGAGGGGATAATAAATCAGTTTGAGTGTTGACTGAAAGACAAACATACCAGAATTATTCAGTCACCATGTTGAACCTCGGAAATGAAAAACATAAATACATTTGCCTGTCGAGGAAGCTGCTCCCCAAAAACTGAACGTTTAAAATATCTGAGCATTTAAAATGTCTGAGCGTTTTAAATATCTGAGCGTTTAAAATATCTGGGCATTTAAAAATATCTGAGCAATTAAAATATCTGGGCATTTAAAATATCTGAGCATTTAAAATATCTGAGCATTTTAAATATCTTGGCATTTAAAATATCTGAGCGTTTTAAGTATCTGGGCATTTAAAATATCTGAGCGTTTAAAATATCTGGGCATTTAAAATATCTGAGCGTGTAAAATATCTGGGCATTTAAAATATCTGAGTGTTTAAAATATCTGGGCATTTAAAATATCTGAGCGTGTAAAATATCTGGGCATTTAAAATATCTGAGCATTTAAAAATATCTGAGCAATTAAATGTCTGAGCATTTAAAATATCTGGGCGTTTAAAATATCTGAGCATTTAAAATATCTGAGCGTTTTAAATATCTGAGCGTATAATATATCTGGGCATTTAAAAATATCTGAGCAATTAAAATATCTGGGCATTTAAAATATCTGAGCATTTAAAATATCTGGGCATTTAAAATATCTGAGCATTTAAAATATCTGAGCGTTTTAAATATCTTGGCATTTAAAATATCTGAGCGTTTTAAGTATCTGGGCATTTAAAATATCTGAGCGTTTAAAATATCTGGGCATTTAAAATATCTGAGCATTTAAAAATATCTGAGCAATTAAAATATCTGAGCATTCAAAATATCTGGGCGTTTAAAATATCTGGGCATTTAAAATATGCACCCCTTAACAGCTGTTTTTTTTCCATTTTATTTTACTGTTGGTGAAGACTGTGAAAACGTTTTGGATCATCTGGGTGATTTCCACCGACAGAGATGTTGCCATTACCTTCTCGTCAGAGCTGTCTGACCGACGGGACTCAAATTTGAACTGACTCCATGTGACGCTCAGAGAAACTCACAGCAAACTCAAGTTTGTTGACCCTGTGACTTCTTACAGGTCATGCTGGTAAATTGCCGTAATAGCCAAGCTAACTGCTAACATGCTAGTTGTTAGCTCTCTGTCAGTTAGCTGATCACGTGATAGTTTTCTTGTAAAATAAGTTTCTGTAAACTGCCTGTCATGTGCAGCAGATTACACTCCTGACTGTTAGCTAACGAGACAATGAACACACCAGAATATAATTTCACACAGTTAATCAGTGAGCTGAGTTTGTTCTTCATCTCTCATGTGGAATAGTTCGGCAGGGTGGGGTCACAAAATGTGATGTAACAGTTCATAAGTTATGAAAGCTTACACCATTTTGACTTCACTTAACAGATTTATTTGGTCGACAGTACAAATTTATAGGTCAGAGTTCACCACAGTCGATCCTGACTTCATCCTCAGGAGCTCATGCTGGTTTCACTGATTAAATCAATAGATTTTCCTCTGAAGTTTGGGACTGAGCCAACAGAGGACAACGTTGATCATGAAATTTTAATTTAGAGGACTACAATCATGAAAAGTAAACCTGAGCAGTGCTGGTTACTAGGGGTGGGAGAAAAAATCGATTCATGTCAGTATCGCAATTTTTTGTTTTACGATTTTTAAATCAATTTTTTTATTAAAAAACTGATATTTTCCTAATTAAAATGCTTCATTTTAGTTTATGTTTATAAGCTGAGTTGGAAAAAAGTTACCACTCCTCTCCAGCAGAGAGCGAAATGTTTTTCTTCGACTATCTAGTAACGTGACATCATATCCGTTTGCGGGAAAAAGCAGAAACAGAAAGCGGAAAATGGCGGACAACGTACAAAAATGCCCAGAGTTACGACCTCCACCATCACATTTTAAATCAAAAGTGTGGACACATTTTGGATTTCTTGCTTTGAGGGGAAAAGCAAAGCTGGACATGTCAAAAGCTATTTGTAAACTCTGCAATGCACAAGTCATGTACTGCGGAAACACGACTAACGTTACCGCCCACCTCGCAAGACACCACCCTGAGGTAAATTTAGAGTTATTAGCCAAATGACCCGCAGCAGCAAGCCAGCAGACACTTAAAGCAGCATTGTACAAACTACCCAGCAGTTCTGAAAAAGCAAAGCGCATAAGTAGGTCAATTACTGACTTTATTTGCAAAGACCTACGGCCTTATAGTGTTGTGGAGAATACGGGATTCAGGAACATGCTGTACATGCTGGAGCCGAGGTACGTTATATCTTCCAGAAAGTATTTGTCCGAAACAGCAGTGCCTCAGATTTACGAGGAGATTAAGGAGAAGGTAAAAGAAAAACTCAGCGGAGCAGAGCGTGTTGCTCTCACCTGCGACGCATGGACTTCACGGGCAACCCAGTCCTATGTCACCATTACAATGCATTACATCGCTGAAGATTGGTCTCTGTCCTCCCATGTCCTCCAGACCAGGGCCATGCATGAGTGTCATACTGGCTCAAATGTAGCAGAGCTGCTAAGTAATGTGGCGAATGAATGGGGCATCACAGAGAAAGACCCTGCTTTAGTCACAGATAATGCGGCTAATATGGTTGTCGCCGCACAGTTAGCCGGCTTTCTCCATGTAAAGTGCTACGCAGACACACTCAACCTCGACTCTCAGCGTGCCCTAAAGCTGCCGACTGTTGCAAGATTACTTGGACGAGTACGGCGTGTGACTGGATTTTTCCATAGAAGTGCCACATCACTTCATGTTTTGGAGCAAAGACAGAAGTTGTTGGAGCTCCCCGCGCACAAACTGAAAACTGACGTATCAACTAGATGGAACAGTGCATATGATACGGTTGAGCGTTTTCTGGAGCAACAGCCAGCAGTCACAGCTGCACTGCTTTCCCCCGATGTGAGAAAAAGAGAGAAAGACATCAGTACAGTCACTGAGTTGGACATATCTAATGCGGAGGAGTTCATCCAGGCCCTGAAGCCTATGAAGGTGGCTACATGTGTTATGTCAGATGAGAAAAACCCGACAGTCTCTGTCATAGCCCCACTCCACGCGCAGCTCCTGCAAGCCACCCAAGAAACCCTCTGAGATTCTCTGTTTGTCAGAGACCTGAAAGAAGCCGTTCACCAAGACCTTAGTAAGAGGTACATGTCCGAGGTCGAGAAGGCCACACTTAATCTAGCTTCAGCGCTAGATCCACGGTTTAAAGTGCTGCCGTTCCTGCCAGAGGAGGAGAAACTGGAAACATTTGCAAGACTGGTCACTGAAGCTGCAGCCACTGTGGAGCATTGTCAGGTAAATAAATAAATAAAGCAATAGAGACATGTTGTACTGTATGTATTACTTATGTAGTACTACAGGTGTGTGTGTGTGTGTGTGTGTGTGTGTGTGTGTGTGTGTGCTTACACTAAAAGTTGTTGAGATACATTTATTTTAAAATGTTTATATTATGATTATGAATAATGTATTAAGAACTATTTGCTTATAATGTGTCATGATGTGTTGCAATGTAATTATCAAATAAATAGAACTGTGTCAAAGACAGAACATAAAGACATTTTTATAGTGTACTAATTAATTTTTTGTACCAATGTGTTTTATATGTTGTAGGAAGTGGTGACAGAGGACCAGGAGGAACTTGGTGATTGTGCAGCTGCTGCAGAAGAGGGCCAGAATAAAGGAGGAGACAGAGATTCCCAGGGCCCCCCATCTGCAAAAAGAAGAGTGTCCAGTGCTCTGGATGAATTACTTGGGAACACTTTTGGGGATACCAGGCAGGCACCAGCACCCCCAGAGAAGACAGCCTATGACAGTGCTGCGGAGGAGGTGAAAGAGTACAATAGAGCTGCTCCTTTGCCACTGTCTGAAAGCCCGTTAGACTGGTGGAAAGACCATCATTGTGAGTACCCTCTCTTGGCCAAACTAGCCAAGCGGTACTTATGTGTACCAGGGAAAAGCATCTCTGCTGAACGTGTCTTCTCTACAGCTGGGGACATAGTCACCGCTTAGAGGCGCAGCCTCACCACAGCGCATGTTGACCAGCTCTTGTTTTTGCACAAGAATCTTGACATTCCCAAGCACTAGCTTGATGAAGAGGATAGCTAAAAGTATATATTTTTGTTTATTTTATTGTACATTTTATTTACTACTTTTGAAGTCCAGGACTTAAATTTAAGTTAAAGGCTCACATTTGAGTTTTCAGGGGCTCTATTCATTTTGGCCTGATGTTTGTTTTCTTGTAGCACTGAGCAGGAACAGCTAAATAAGCTAAACAACTACTTAAAGTATTCTTTTTTATAGTGTATATTTGTTTATGTTTACCTCTTTTACATGCAGAGTTTACTTCAGAAAATCTACATTTTTCATTCATTCTGTTAGAAAGGTTTCAGATGTGGAAAGTATAACCTTAAGATGGTATATATTTTTTCTATACTATTTCCTCTTTTATATGCATCGAGGCTTTTGAAAAGAGAGTTTAAGTCCAAACAGCTAAATGTAGCAGTCTACCTTAAAATGGTTCAAACATGCAGCTAAATAAATACTCAAAGTATTCTTTTTATATTATGCATTTGTTTACCTCTTTTACATGCAGTCCAGGCTATGAAAAGAAAGTTTAAGTTCACTTTAATATGTTAATTTAAAGGAAAATAATATTGTCCCAGCCCTACTGGTTACCAAATTAAATGATCTGATACACCAGAATGATGTTTGCTGAGAATTAAAATGTTTTCTCTTCAATGAACACAAATGTGTGAGTGTGTGTCTATATATCATATATATATGTATATATATATATATATATATATATATATATATATATATATATATATATATATATATATATATATATGTACAGTACAGGGCAAAAGTTTGGACACACCTCATTCAATGCGTTTTCTTTATTTTCATGAATATTTACATTGTAGATTCTCACTGAAGGCATCAAAACTGTGAATGAACACATGCAGAGTTATGTACTTAACAAAAAAAAGGTGAAATAACTGAAAACATGTTTTATATTCTAGTTTCTTCAAAATAGCCACCCTTTGCTCTGATTACTGCTTTGCACACTCTTGGCATTCTCTCCATGAGCTTCAAAGGTAGTCACCTGAAATGGTTTCCACTTCACAGGTGTACCTTATCAGGGTTAATTAGTGGAATTTCTTGCTTTATCAATGGGGTTGGGACCATCAGTTGTGTTGTGCAGAAGTCAGGTTAATACACAGCCGACAGCCCTATTGGACAACTGTTAAAATTCATATTATGGCAAGAACCAATCAGCTAACTAAAGAAAAACAAGTGGCCATCATTACTTTAAGAAATGAAGGTCAGTCAGTCCGGAAAATTGCAAAAACTTTAAATGTGTCCCCAAGTGGAGTCGCAAAAACCATCAAGCGCTACAACAAACTGGCACACATGAGGACCGACGCAGGAAAGGAAGACCAAGAGTCACCTCTGCTTCTGAGGATAAGTTCATCCGAGTCACCAGCCTCAGAAATCGCAAGTTAACAGCAGCTCAGATCAGAGACCAGATGAATGCCACACAGAGTTCTAGCAGCAGACCCATCTCTAGAACAACTGTTAAGAGGAGACTGCGCCAATCAGGCCTTCATGGTCAAATAGCTGCTAGGAAACCACTGCTAAGGAGAGGCAACAAGCAGAAGAGATTTGTTTGGGCCAAGAAACACAAGGAATGGACATTAGACCAGTGGAAATCTGTGCTTTTGTCTGATGAGTCCAAATTTGAGATCTTTGGTTCCAACCGCCGTGTCTTTGTGAGACGCAGAAAAGGTGAACGGATGGATTCCACATGCCTGGTTCCCACTGTGAAGCATGGAGGAGGAGGTGTGATGGTGTGGGGGTGTTTTGCTGGTGACACTGTTGGGGATTTATTCAAAATTGAAGGCACACTGAACCAGCATGGCTACCACAGCATCCTGCAGCGACATGCCATCCCATCCGGTTTGCGTTTAGTTGGACGATCATTTCTTTTTCAACAGGACAATGACCCCAAACACACCTCCAGGTTGTGTAAGGGCTATTTGACCAAGAAGGAGAGTGATGGAGTGCTGCGGCAGATGACCTGGCCTCCACAGTCACCAGACCTGAACCCAATCCAGATGGTTTGGGATGAGCTGGACCGCAGAGTGAAGGCAAAGGGGCCAACAAGTGCTAAACACCTCTGGGAACTCCTTCAAGACTGTTGGAAAACCATTTCAGGTGACTACCTCTTGAAGCTCATGGAGAGAATGCCAAGAGTGTGCAAAGCAGTAATCAGAGCAAAGGGTGGCTATTTTGAAGAAACTAGAATATAAAACATGTTTTCAGTTATTTCACCTTTTTTTGTTAAGTACATAACTCCACATGTGTTCATTCATAGTTTTGATGCCTTCAGTGAGAATCTACAATGTAAATAGTCATGAAAATAAAGAAAACGCATTGAATGAGGAGGTGTGTCCAAACTTTTGGCCTGTACTGTATATATGTACATATGTGATGGACCAATATTTTAATAAAATGTTTAAATAAAAAGGTATAAATTAAAAAGCAGTGGTCCTGGGACTGATCCTTGCGGAACTCCACATTTTTGCTCCTTCAGATTTAAACAGAAGTTCTGATCCTTTAAATAAGAAAGAAAGAAGCTGAGACCAGGACCTGAAGGACCAGCTGAAGACATAAGTTGATAAAGGAAAGAGAGAATCAGTGAGGGAAGGTAAACAAAATAAAATCATCAGACTGATGGTAGAAAATAAAGAAGTCAATCAATCAATCAATCAATTTTTTTTATAAAGCCCAATATCACAAATCACAATTTGCCTCACAGGGCTTTATAGCATACGACATCCCTCTGTCCTTTGGACGCTCACAGCGGATAAGGAAAAACTCCCCCCAAAAAAACCCTTTAAAGGGGAAAAGTGAAGGAATAAGCCTGATGATTTTCTGAATCATGGGTACTGTAGTGTTCAGACCTGACCACCGTCACAACAGAGGTCTGAGTGTCTGTCTAATAAAACTGAAGAGTTCATCAAAAATGGACGAAGACGAAGATTAAAGTTCAACTGAAACAAATAAATTAAAACAGTAAATGTTACAGAGACAGGAGAGAGCCGAGTTGCTGTGTCTGTACGAGCCGCCATCTTGAAACCCTAAATGACAGACACTGTGACATCACCGTGCTGCAGCTGCAGATGTAAAAACAACAGTGTAAATAACTTTTATTCTTTTTTATGACTCAGTAAATGTATGACTGACCTGCAGCAGACAGAATCTGATGGGTCACAGAGTTCGGTCAAACACGTCTGAGTTATTGACCATAAGAAATGAGAGATGAATCAGCTGATGTTTGTTTGTTTCCTGTGCAGATTTCTGTGGAGTCTCAGAGAGATGATTGAACACTGATCGAGATCAAATGATTCATTTAATCAGCCCTGTGAGATGACACACTGTGATCTGAGGTTTTTAACGTTGGCTAAACCTGAACTGAATCTGCAGCTGTTAGCCTTTAGCTCCGTTAGCACAAAGCTAAACTGTTAGCATCATTTCCTCTGAAAACCTTCAATGAAGGATTCAGTTTATCTTCAGACTCTGATCAGATCGTCTGGTTTTCTGTGAGTTGCTGCAATGTTAAAAGGTTTTGTCAACACTGGAACAGCAACTTTCTCTGCAGGATTCCTGCAGGAGACCTTCACTGTCTGAAGGGACATGCTGGCCCCGTTCTGAAATGAGCTGTGATTGGACAAAGTCTCCTGAAAACAAGAGGAAGAGGAGGAGATGAGTCTTCTCTGAGCAACAGCTGGGTCACATCATCAAAGATGATGAAAATAAAACTGTCGACCTCAGCCTTCATCGATCAGCTGTTACTAGAACATGTGGTTGACCGGCCAGCAGACTCCTCCTCCTCCTCCTCCTCCTCCTGCAGTCACATAACAAAGATAAATGAGACAGCTCACCACACGTCACACAGTTAATCATGTTTGATGACGAGCAGAGCGGCTGCTGATTGGCCTGTCACTTTGATGCATTACCTCCTCAGAGGAAACCTGAGAGCTGTGCTCACACGTCACTGCTGTAACTTCAACAACTGGCTGTCCTCAAACACAACAACATGTAACGTCAGATAAGTTCTGTTCCTCACTGACTGTAACAGCTGTGTGCACGCTGTGTGGAATGTCCCTGAATCAGCAGGTCGAGTCGTGAAACATGATTCATGTCTTTAATGTTATATCACCTGCAGTCTGTCACAACAGGTCTGGAATCAGCCGGAAGGAAACCTGAATATGGAGACAGATTCAGATCTCTGTCCAGGACAAAGTGACACTCAGCAAAGGGTCACATGCAGGAAGTGAACCTGCAGCTGCAGCAGTAAGAATGAGGCCGTCTGCTCTATCCACTCTATCCACACCCTTCTACTCAGAAGTGATTATGATTATTGATACCTGTATTCTGCCAACATCAGTGACACAACAACAACAACGACAACAGTAATACTACTATTAGCCTACATGTAAAGTGATTTTCACTCTCAGGTGCAGTGAGGTGCTGCGGCTGTAACAGAGAGACAAAAAAGCATGAGTTCAGTTGATCTGTTAATGACAAACTATGATGTAATTCTGTGATGTCATCCTGTAATGTCATGCTCTGACCCAGTGATGATCTCATCGTGATGCAGTGAGGTCAGGGTCCTATTTCAGAGAGCAGGGGCCTGTATGACGAACCAGGATTAATGTCTTAGCGAGGTAACTTCAGGGTTAACCCTGGGTTTTCGATCTCACGAAGCCAGTTCAGTTCTTATCGGGGTAGATCACCATGGTAACTTACTCTGAACGGCTATCCTGCTCCGGAGCAGGGTAAGTTCAGGGTTGAATCTGATCCTATAAAAAGCACCACCCACTGGCCAATCAGCTGTTGATGGCTGACAGAAATGCAGCCCAGTCATGACGGGAAGTTTAATTCATTTGATTGATTTTGATTTGAAGTTTATTTTGAACATTAAAAAAGAAAAGAAAGCAACAACAACAGACAATGAAAAGATTGTTCAAAAAGGAGTGGAAAGAAGTGGAACTTTCATCCCACCCCTTCATAAGAAAGAAACTGATCATTTGCGGACACTTAATAGCACCATTAATTAGTGCCAACATTTTGTTTTGTTGGAGGAAATGATCCCTGTTAAAGATAATGGGCCTAATTGACAGCTTTGCTGCTGGAAATGTGGAAAGTAGCCTATCATGTCTACACTTAATGGTGTTTGAGGGATTTTCCTTTTTGCTTTTTAAAGAGGGACACTAGGTATATTTCTGTGCAGCTGTTAATTTTTAACACAGCTCAATATCAGGATGATTTTATTCAGACTATCAGTTTGGTGTTGATATGATTTAATTGTGGCATCAGCTTTAATCTTTATTGTAGCATATATAACGTTATGACAAAGAAGACCAGTTTATCAGACGCAATGATGTTAGACGATAATTGTAATACACGCAATTCATCTGCGCAGCATTGATTTCATGGGATTCAAGGGTGTGATCAGTGTCAGATGTACAGGTACAGGTACTGTAGCTACTTGAACCAGTGATGAGTCATTTAACCTACACATCATTTTATTTGCTGCCTTGTTTTGTCTTGATTTTTCCCTCTCTCCTCCTCTATTTCTTCTTTCCTCACCTGTTTCTTTTTCTTCTCTGTTATGTGATTTCACTGATGTTTTGACAGGGGAGTTTCTTTGATAAGCTTTTAGTGGCTTCTAACCTCTCCGGCACTTTTCTTTTTTTAATCTTGTAAATGTTATATTGTCTGTTTTTAACATTATGTGCAAATAAACTAATCTAAACTAAAACTAAACATTATTCATCCTGTTATGCGTTGCCATGCATGTTTCCTCTTCCTGCAGCTGCCACGGTGTTGGCCTTTTCTCTAATGTTGCTTTTCTCCTCCTCATATTTTAGTAGAATTAATCTCTGATCCTCACATGAGAAATACTTTTTTTTCGTCACATACGGTGCTCTGCAGCAGCCGTGGGTTCAATTCCAGCGCGCAGCTTTTGCTGCGTGTTGTTCCTTCTCTCCCCATAATGTTATGCTGTCCTGACATTAAAGGCAACAAAAGCCCCAAAATAATCTTTAAAAAAGAGAAGAATTCCATAGAACTGCAAGTTTGTCAGTGTTAATCAAAAATGAATCTACCTGGACACATCAAATCAAATCAAATCAAACTTTATTTATATAGTGCTTTTCATACATTCAAAATCCAACACAAAATAAAAACAATGAAAAACCGCCCCTCCCACCCCCCATGTATTACACACACACACACACACACACACACACACATACAGCACTCACTAACTGTCAGTATAGTAACATGGCAGGGCTCTGAGGTTTATTAGTGCTATTAAATAAATCATAAATACATTTTTCTTTTTTTTTTCAAATATGCATCACTTTAAGTTTAATAGTCTGTTAAAACTATGTAATCCAAATGGATAGAAATTTCATATGCAATTGAAATACATACATGTAAATATTAAATATTAGGCCTAATATTTTTTTAATGTAATTTTCTGTTAGCCATTTTACCTAGTGGATTATGTATCAATATTTTTCAGTTGGAGTAAGGCAGACCAGTTAGGTGACACAGGAGAGCCAGAAAACAAATGACAGAGAGTTGAACATGAAGGAGAACAGACAAGAGCAGAGAGACAAAGTCCAGTGCACAAAGATGAGGGAGGAGGAGACAGTGAAGGACCAAATTATGAGAGAGAAGGAGAAAAAACAGGAGGAGATTTTGAAGTACCAAGACACAGATATGCTAGAGTAGGAGAGAGAGATGAGAGAGGAGGGGAGAAGGCAGGAGGAGACAATGAAGGACCAAGAAACACGGATGAGAGAGGAGAAAAGGCGGGAGAAGACGAGACAGGATACAGAAACAAGGGAGAGAGAAGGAGAGAACAGGGAGGAGATATGAAAGGACCGGGAAAAGGGGATGAGCAAGAGGTAGATGAAACCAGGAAAAGAAAAACCACTGCCACCACTGTAGAGTCCTGGGGTTATGACTGGCTGCACTTTGAGAAGGACAAGAAAGGCTATGTTACAAAGGTGTGGTGCTGCATCTGCAGGGAGCACTATAAAAAGCGCACTGCACAACACATATACATACATACATACATACATACAGATACATACATAACTGGCAGCACAAATGTTAAAAAATGCACAACTGAAACACATATTAACCCAAAAGCTCACATCACAGCCTGCCAGCAAGCAAACCAGGCTCCAATTAATTCTAATACAGTTACACAGCTCCAGAAACTTAATGACAAAACTGAAACAAAGATGTGCAAATTATTTTATGCTCGTCATCTGCGGCAGGTCTGTACGAATCTAAACAATGACCTCACTAGACTGCAGTTGGGTTCATGTTGATATTCGTGGTTCTCAAAGGAAGAATCCTGATGATTACAGACCACATCTTCACCCACAGCTCTGAAACTGAAGACTCGTTTCCACAGAGCAGTCCAGCTCAGTTCATAGTTTCTGTCTCCACAGTGAAAGTTGTGGATGGTCCCAACAGCAGCGTTCCTTAGCGTCCCCATGTTTGGTCCCCCTCTGTTGGGGTACCTAGCACACAGATCTGGTACTAAAAGGTAGAGCTAGAAACCCTGCAGTCTGATTGGTCAGTAGAGGACGCTCACTCTGGTTTTATGTAACCTCTGTTCATACATCAGTAAACTACAACTATAAAATGTCTTCATTCAGCTTAAACAACACGACAATAAATGTTTAATGTTTATTTTCTTTGTGGGATGAAATATTATTTTTTACATATTTATATTTCTGTTAAATGTCATGTCTCCTCCAAAATAAGACTGTGTATGAATAATCCTAAAATAAATATTGTATTGTTTATATTTATCTTCAGCAGAAACATTACACGTGTTGAAATGCTGAGTTATAAAGAGTTAAATGTTCTTCCTGTTGTGACATCATCAGTGAGTCACAGATGACATCAGCAGCTGGTGTGAGTAAGCACGAACACAGCAGCAGATTCAGTGAGTCAGTCTGTCTTCAGTCACATTTGACTCACACGTGATGAATCATTACCTGAAAAGCCTTACCTGCTCACCTGCAGACGAGTTCAGACGTGTTCAGTCTCTCTGACTTTACCTGTCTGACACCTGAGGACATTCAAGGTGTTTTTGCTACCTGTATGGCTCATCAGTGAAAACACCTGGATGAGATGGAGGATGTAGTGTCAGAGCCAGGACAGAGACAGTAACCGTCGGCAGCAACAAACTGAACTTAAGAAAAAACGTCAACTCTGAGAATCAGACTGGAAATGAAAAATAAAACACAGACTTTAAAAATTAAAAAAAAAAAATCTAAAAAAAACAACCTAAAATTAAATTTTGAAACTGTTTTTAATTTAACTTAAACGCATCAAAATCAATCAACCGTTCTACTTTTTGTTCCTCTAAGCACCAGAAGATGTTGAAGTTTAGAAGGCTCATTTCATGAAGTCATCACAGATCTAACAGAAAATATGACTCACTTTCATTTTCACCCAAATCAAATCTCGAACAATCTGAGAGTCGAGTCGTCTCGATGATCAGGGGAAGAACATCGACTGTCTGCTGTAACTCTGAATATCTCTGACCTTTAGATATGCCGACACATACACGTGATTATGTTTAGCCAACACACACGTGGTTACATTTAGCCAACACACACACATGTGGTTACGTTTAGCCAACACACACATGTGATTACGTTTAGCCAACACATGCACACATGTGGTTACTTTTAGCCAACACACACACACACACACACACACACACACACACACACACACACACACACACACACACACACACGTGGTTATGTTTACGTTTAATCAGAAATGCCTTAACTGGCATAAGCCTATCTGTTGCAAAAGAGGCACATTTGAATATTTAAAGTAAATTGGCTGTATAACAGACTTGGCAACTCCTCAAATCAAAATGTCAACAAATTTTTATTTTGCATTTTAGATAGGAATATTAATGGAATATATATGTTATTAACAAGTTGCTTCTATGGGCTGCTATCATGACTGATTTCTGTAAGTTAAATGACAAAGTGATATGCTAATAAATTTGTGCAAGGATTTCTCCAAACAGGTCATTATGACTGATGAGACAAATATAAAGTGAGCTCAATTAATGTAGAATAAGCATCAGAAAGGCATCACAAATGTTGGGAAGTATGAATACACTCACCAAATATCATGGTAATCTGATAATAAATTAGTTAGCTCATGTGCAAAGTTGACATTTTGGCCCTAAGGTGTGCTAAAGGAAGGTTTATGAATTAACAAAAAATAATAAGGTTGGTTCCTTTTGGGGGCATGATTATGCAAACCAAATTTCAGATTTCAAGATAAATTGCCTTGGACATGGCTGTCCCTACACCCTGCCTTCCAACAGAGCAAAACATGAAATGTGTTGCCAAAAAACAACAACTTGCATTAAAAGTGTTATTTACAGAAACAACAGTAAAGTACCTGTTCAAAGTATGTGCCCTTGAAGGCATCCTTCAGGCACAGTTCCAGTCTGTGGGCCACACAGTGCACTTTGAGCATCCATGGCCACTCAGATCCAGGTCATTTTCTGCACACTTTTGCATTATGGCCTCAAAAACCCCATCAGCATCACATGTTGTTGTCTCTGCAATACTTTAAAAAATATGGAACACAAAGAAAGAAATGAAGAATTAGTTCTTCAAACTTTTGATGAACTGGAAGCTTAATTACAATCACCCCAACCTATGTTGCATCATGACATCCTTTCTCCCAACTTTCCTGCCCTTTTCTACTGAACATATTCCAATAAAGCAAAAATAACCATACAATTACATGTGGGAAAAAAAAAACATATTCAAAAGAGACTATCAGTCTACATTATCCTTACCCAAGTAGTCTGATTCTGGGGGAGCTATTTTCAATAAGCTTTATGCTTATGACTTCTTTATCAGATGTTCCTTTGTCTGTGCTTCCATCGAACAGTAAGGAGCAGTAGAAAGGCTCACATTTTGTAAGAGCTTGAAGTTGGTCTCTGATGTTTCCAGTAATGTGCTGGATAAATATGCAGCAGGACTCTGAGATGTGGTAGGTGACCCCCAGCTCCACCCCATGCTTGCGCTCCACAGAGACTTAAGTCTTTTACAGACTAAAAGGCTGCTCAGTGTATGCCACAGTGTATGCAATAGAGCGGTCTATTCGTACAGACCTGCCGCATGTGACAAGCGGTTGCGTGTCTCTTTTCATACAGACCCGCTGCAGATGATGAGCGGTCGTGTGTCTCTACTCGTACAGACCTGCTGCAGATGACGAGCGGTTGCGTGTCTCCACTCGTACAGACCTGCCACAGATGACGAGCGGTGGCGTCTCTTTTCATACAGACCTGCTGCAGCTGACAAGCGATTGCGTGTCTCTATTCGTACAGACCTACTGCAGATGACGAGCGGTCATGTTTCTCTTTTCGTACAGACCTGCCGCAGATCAGGAGCGGTCGTGTGTCTCTATTCGTACAGACCTGACACAGATGACGAGCAGTCGTGTGTCTCTACTCGTACAGACATGCCACAATTGACGAGCGGTCGTGTGTCTCTACTCGTACAGACCTGCCGCAGATGATGAGCGGTGGCGTGACTCTTTTTGGACAGACCTCCCACAGATGATGAGTGGTGGTGTGTCTCTTTTCGTACAGACATGCCACAGATGACGAGCGGTCGTGTGTCTCTTTTCGTACAGACCTGCCACAGATGACGAGCGGTGGCGTCTCTTTTCATACAGACCTGCTGCAGATGATGAGCGGTCGTGTATCTCTACTCGTGCAGACCTGCTGCAGATGACGAGCGGTCACGTGTGTCTCGTTTCGTACAGACCTGCCGCAGATGACGAGCGGTCGTGTGTCTCTACTCGTACAGACCTGCTGCAGATGACGAGCGGTCGTGTGTCTCTTGTCGTATAGACCTGCTGCAGATGACGAGCGGTCGTGTGTCTCTACTCGTAAAGATCTGCCGCAGATGACAAGCGGTCGTGTGTCCCTTTTCATACAGACCTGCCGCAGATGACAAGCGGTCGTGTGTCCCTTTTCATACAGACCTGCCGCAGATGACAAGCGGTCGTGTGTCCCTTTTCATACACACCTGCCACAGATGACGAGCAGTCGTGTGTCTCTACTCGTACAGACCTGCCACAGAGGACAAGCGGTCGTGTGTCTCTTTTCATACAGACCTGCTGCAGATGACGAGCGGTCGTGTGTCTCTTGTCGTACAGACCTGCTGCAGATGACAAGCTGTCGTGTGACTCTTTTTGGACAGACCTCCCACAGATGATGAGTGTTGGTGTGTCTCTTTTCGTACAGACATTCCACAGATGACGAGCGGTCGTGTGTCTCTTTTCGTACAGACCTGCCACAGATGACGAGCGGTGGCGTCTCTTTTCATACAGACCTGCTGCAGATGATGAGCGGTCGTGTGTCTCTACTCGTACAGACCTGCTGCAGATGACGAGCGGTCGCGTGTGTCTCGTTTCGTACAGACCTGCCGCAGATCAGGAGCGGTCATGTGTCTCTTGTCGTATAGACCTGCCACAGATGACGAGCGGTCGTGTGTCTCTTGTAGTATAGACCTGCCACAGATGACGAGCGGTCGTGTGTCTCTACTCGTACAGACCTGCCACAGATGACAAGCGGTTGTGTGTCCCTTTTCATACAGACCTGCCGCAGATAACGAGCGGTCGTGTGTATCCACTCGTAAAGACCTGCCGCAGATGACAAGCGGTCGTGTGTCCCTTTTCATACAGACCTGCCGCAGATGACAAGCGGTCGTGTGTCCCTTTTCATACAGACCTGCCACAGATGACGAGCGGTCGTGTGTCCCTTTTCGTACAGACCTGCTGCAGATGACGAGCGGTCGTGTGTCTCTATTCGTACAGACCTGCTGCAGATGACGAGCGGAGTGTGTCTCTACTCGTACAGACCTGCTGCAGATGACGAGCGGTCGTGTGTCTCTATTCGTACAGACCTGCCGCAGATGACGAGCGGTCGTGTGTCTCTACTCGTACAGACCTGCTGCAGATGACAAGCGGTCGTGTGTCTCTTTTCGTACAGACCTGCTGCAGATGACGAGCGGTCGTGTGTCTCTTGTCGTATAGACCTGCCACAGATGACGAGCGGTCGTGTGTCTCTTTTCGTACAGACCTGCCGCAGATGACGAGCGGTGGCGTCTCTTTTCATACAGACCTGCTGCAGATGATGAGTGGTCGTGTGTTTCTCTTTTCGTACAAACCTGCCGCAGATCAGGAGCGGTCGCGTGTCTCTATTCGTACAGACCTGCCGCAGATGACAAGCGGTCGTGTGTCTCTTGTCGTATAGACCTGCCACAGATGATGAGCGATGGTGTGTCTCTTTTCATACACACCTGCCACAGATGACGAGTGGTTGTGTGTCTCTTTTCGTACAGACCTGCCACAGATGACAAGAGGTTTTGTGTCTCTATTCGTACAGACCTGCCGCAGATGACGAGTGGTCGTGTGTCTCTATTTGTACAGACCTGCTGCAGATGACAAGCGGTGGCATGTCTCTTGTCGTATAGACCTGCTGCAGATGACGAGCGGTCGTGTGTCTCGTTTCGTACAGACCTGCCACAGATGACAAGCGGTCGTGTGTGTCTTTTCGTACAGATCTGCTGCAGATGACAAGCAGTCGTGTCTCTCTTTTTGGACAGTCCTGCCACAGATGATGAGTAGTGGCATGTCTCTTTTCTTACAGATCTGCCGCAGATGATGAGCGGTGGCGTGTCTCTTTTCGTACAGACCTGCTGCAGATGATGAGCGGTCACGTGTCGTACAGACCTGCCGCAGATGATGAGCGGTGGCATGTCTCTTTTCGTACAGACCTGCTGCAGATGACGAGCGGTCGTGAGTCTCTATTCGTACAGACCTGCCGCAGATGATGAGTGGTTGTGTGTCTCTTTACATACAGACCTGCTGCAGATGATGAGCGGTCGTGTATCTCTACTCGTAAAGACCTGCTGCAGATGATGAACAGTCGCGTGTGTCTCTTTTCATATAGACCTGCCGCAGATCAGTAGCGGTCGTGTGTCTCTATTCGTACAGACCTGCCACAGATGACGAGCGGTCGTGTGTCTCTTTTTAGACAGACCTGCCGCAGATGATAGCGGTCGTGTGTCTCTACTCGTATAGACCTGCCACAGATGACAAGCAGTCGTGTGTCTCTATTTAGACAAACCTGCCGCAGATGATGACGGTCGTGTGACTCTTTTCGTACGGACCTGCCGAAGATGACAAGAAGTTTTGTGTCTCTTTTTATACAGACCTGCCGCAGATGACGAGTGGTCGTGTGTCTCTTTTCGTACAGACCTGCCGCAGATGACGAGCGGTGGCGTCTCTTTTCATACAGACCTGCTGCAGATGATGAGTGGTCGTGTGTTTCTCTTTTCGTACAAACCTGCCGCAGATGACAAGCGGTCGTGTGTCTCTTGTCGTATAGACCTGCCGCAGATGATGAGCGATGGTGTGTCTCTTTTCATACACACCTGCCACAGATGACAAGTGGTTGTGTGTCTCTTTTCGTACAGACCTGCTGCAGATGACAAGCGGTGGAATGTCTCTTGTGGTATAGACCTGCTGCAGATGACGAGCGGTCGTGTGTCTCGTTTCGTACAGACCTGCCACAGATGACAAGCAGTCGTGTCTCTCTTTTTGGACAGTCCTGCCACAGATGATGAGTAGTGGCATGTCTCTTTTCTTACAGATCTGCTGCAGATGATGAGCGGTGGCGTGTCTCTTTTCGTACAGACCTGCTGCAGATGATGAGCGGTCACGTGTCTCTACTCGTACAGACATGCCACAATTGACAAGCGGTCGTGTGTCTCTACTCGTACAGACCTGCCGCAGATGATGAGCGGTGGCGTGTCTCTTTTCGTACAGACCTGCTGCAGATGACGAGCGGTCGTGAGTCTCTATTCGTACAGACCTGCCGCAGATGATGAGTGGTTGTGTGTCTCTTTACATACAGACCTGCTGCAGATGACAAGCGGTCGTGTGTCTCTATTTAGACAAACCTGCCGCAGATGATGACGGTCGTGTGTCTCTACTCGTACAGACCTGCCACAAATGATGAGCGGTCGCGTGACTCTTTTCGTACGGACCTGCCGCAGATGACAAGAGGTTTTGTGTCTCTTTTTATACAGACCTGCCGCAGATGACGAGTGGTCGTGTGTCTCTATTCGTACAGACCTGCCGCAGATGACAAGAGGTTTTGTGTCTCTTGTCGTATAGACCTGCTACAGATGACGAGCGGTCGTGTGTCTCGTTTCGTACAGACCTGCCACAGATGACAAGCGGTCGTGTGTGTCTTTTCGTACAGACCTGCTGCAGATGACAAGCAGTCGTGTGTCTCTTTTTGGACAGTCCTGCCACAGATGATGAGTGGTGGCATGTCTCTTTTCTTACAGATCTGCCGCAGATGAAGAGCGGTCACGTGTCTCCACTCGTACAGACCTGCCGCAGATGATGAGCGGTGGCGTGTCTCTTTTCGTACAGACCTGCTGCAGATGACGAGCGGTCGTGAGTCTCTATTCGTACAGACCTGCCGCAGATGATGAGTGGTTGTGTGTCTCTTTTCATACAGACCTGCTGCAGATGATGAGCGGTCGTGTGTCTCTACTCGTAAAGACCTGCTGCAGATGATGAGCAGTCGCGTGTGTCTCTTTTCGTATAGACCTGCCGCAGATCAGGAGCAGTCGTGTGTCTCTATTCGTACAGACCTGCCGCAGATGACAAGAGGTTTTGTGTCTCTTGTCGTATAGACCTGCTACAGATGACGAGCGGTCGTGTGTCTCGTTTCGTACAGACCTGCCACAGATGACAAGCGGTCGTGTGTGTCTTTTCGTACAGACCTGCTGCAGATGACAAGCAGTCGTGTGTCTCTTTTTGGACAGTCCTGCCACAGATGATGAGTGGTGGCATGTCTCTTTTCTTACAGATCTGCCACAGATGAAGAGCGGTCACGTGTCTCCACTCGTACAGACCTGCCGCAGATGATGAGCGGTGGCGTGTCTCTTTTCGTACAGACCTGCTGCAGATGACGAGCGGTCGTGAGTCTCTATTCGTACAGACCTGCCGCAGATGATGAGTGGTTGTGTGTCTCTTTTCATACAGACCTGCTGCAGATGATGAGCAGTTGCGTGTGTCTCTTTTCGTATAGACCTGCCACAAATGATGAGAGTTCGCGTGTCTCTTTTCGTACGGACCTGCCGCAGATGACAAGCGGTGGTGTGTGTCTTTTCGTACAGACCTGCTACAGATGACAAGCAGTCGTGTGTCTCTTTTTGGACAGACTTGCCACAGATGATGAGTGGTGGCGTGTCTTTTTTCTTACAGATCTGCCGCAGATGATGAGCAGTGGCGTGTCTCTTTTCGTACAGACCTGCCGCCGATGATGAGCGGTCACATGTCTCTACTCGTACAGACCTGCCGCAGATGATGAGCGGTCACATGTCTCTACTCGTACAGACCTGCCACAGATGACGAGCGGTGGCGTGTTTCTTTTCGTATAGACCTGCTGCAGATGACGAGCGGTCGTGTGTCTCTATTCGTAAAGACCTGCCGCAGATGACGAGCGGTCGTGTGTCTCTTTTTAGACAGACCTGCCACAGATGATGAGCGGTCGTGTGTCTCTACTCGTACAGACCTGCCGCAGATGACAAGAGGTTTTGTGTCTCTACTCGTACAGACCTGCCGCAGATCAGGAGTGGTCGCGTGTCTCCATTCGTACAGACCTGCCGCAGATGACAAGCGGTCGTGTGTCTCTTGTCGTATAGACCTTCCGCAGATGATGAGCGATGGCGTGTCTCTTTTCATACAGACCTGCCACAGATGACGAGCGGTTGCGTGACTCTTTTCGTACGGACCTGCCGCAGATGACAAGAGGTTTTGTGTCTCTTGTCGTATAGACCTGCTGCAGATGACGAGCAGTCGTGTGTCTCGTTTCTTACAGACCTGCCACAGATCACAAGCGGTCGTGTGTGTCTTTTCGTATAGACCTGCTGCAGATGACAAGCAGTCGTGTCTCTCTTTTTGGACAGTCCTGCTGCAGATGACGAGCTGTGGCATGTCTCTTTTCGTACAGACCTGCTGCAGATGATGAGCGGTCATGTGTCTCTACTCGTACAGACATGCCACAATTGACGAGCGGTCGTGTGTCTCTACTCGTACAGACCTGCCGCAGATGATGAGCGGTGGCGTGTCTCTTTTCGTACAGACCTGCTGCAGATGACGAGCGGTCGTGTGTCTCTTTTTGTACAGACCTGCCGCAGATGATGAGTGGTTGTGTGTCTCTTTTCATACAGACCTGCTGCAGATGATGAGCGGTCGTGTGTCTCTTTTTAGACAGACCTGCCGCAGATGATGACGGTCGTGTGTCTCTACTCGTACAGACCTGCCGAAAATGATGAGCGTTCGCGTGTGTCTTTTCGTACGGACCTGCTGCAGATGACAAGCGGTGGTGTGTGTCTTTTCGTACAGACCTGCTACAGATGAGAAGCAGTCGTGTGTCTCTTTTTGGACAGACTTGCCACAGATGATGAGTGGTGGCGTGTCTCTTTTCTTACAGATCTGCCGCAGATGATGAGCGGTGGCGTGTCTCTTTTCGTACAGACCTGCCGCCGATGATGAGCGGTCACATGTCTCTACTCGTACAGACATGCCACAGATGACGAGCGGTCGTGTGTCTCTACTCGTACAGACCTGCCGCAGATGATGAGCGGTCACATGTCTCTACTCGTACAGACCTGCCGCAGATGACGAGCGGTGGCGTGTTTCTTTTCGTATAGACCTGCTGCAGATGACGAGCGGTCGTGTGTCTCTATTCGTACAGACGTGCCGCAGATGACGAGCGGTCGTGTGTCTCTTTTTAGAATGACCTGCCACAGATGACGAGTGGTCGTGTGTCTCTTTTTAGACAGACCTGCCACAAATGATGAGTGGTCGCGTGTCTCTTTTCGTACGGACCTGCCGCAGATGACGAGCGGTCGTGTGTCTCTTTT
This sequence comes from Cromileptes altivelis, assembly GCA_013133815.1. Classification (NCBI taxonomy): domain Eukaryota; kingdom Metazoa; phylum Chordata; class Actinopteri; order Perciformes; family Serranidae; genus Cromileptes; species Cromileptes altivelis. The sequence goes on along the minus strand of CM023142.1, from coordinate 99,490 downwards.
CATACAGACCTGCTGCAGATGACGAGCGGTCGTGTGTCTCTTGTCGTATAGACTTGCCGCAGATGATGAGCGGTGGCGTGTGTCTTTTCTTACAGATCTGCCACAGATGACAAGCGGTCGTGTGTGTCTTTTCGTACAGACCTGCTGCAGATGACAAGCAGTCGTGTGTCTCTTTTCTTACAGATCTGCCGCAGATTATGAGCGGTGGCGTGTCTCTTTTCGTACAGACCTGCCACAGATGATGAGTGGTGGCGTGTCTCTTTTCGTACAGATCTGCCACAGATGATGAGCGGTGGCGTGTCTCTTTTCGCACAGACCTGCCACAGATGATGAGTGGTGGCGTGTCTCTTTTCTTACAGATCTGCCTCACATGATGAGCGGTGGCGTGTCTCTTTTCGTACAGACCTGCTGCAGATGATGAGCGGTCACGTGTCTCTACTCATACAGACATGCCACAGATGACGAGCGGTCGTGTGTCTCCACTCGTACAGACCTGCCGCAGATGATGAGCGGTGGTGTGTTTCTTTTCGTACAGACCTGCTGCAGATGACGAGCGGTCGTGTGTGTCTTTTCGTACAGACTTGCCGCAGATGATTAGCGGTTGTGTGTCTCTACTTATACAGACCTGCTGCAGATGATGAGCGGTGGCGTGTCTCTTTTCGTACAGACCTGCTGCAGATGACGAGTGGTCGTGTGTCTCTATTTGTACAGACCTGCCGCATATGATGAGTGGTGGCATGTCTCTTTTCTTACAGATCTGCCGCAGATGATGAGCGGTGGCGTGTCTCTACTCGTACAGACCTGCCGCAGATGACGAGCGGTGGTGTGTTTCTTTTCGTATAGACCTGCTGCAGATGACGAGCGGTCGTGTGTGTCTTTTCGTACAGACTTGCCGCAGATGATTAGCGGTTGTGTGTCTCTACTTATACAGACCTGCTGCAGATGATGAGCGGTGGCGTGTCTCTTTTCGTACAGACCTGCTGCAGATGACGAGTGGTCGTGTGTCTCTATTTGTACAGACCTGCCGCAGATGATGAGTGGTGGCATGTCTCTTTTCTTACAGATCTGCCGCAGATGATGAGCGGTGGCGTGTCTCTACTCGTACAGACCTGCCGCAGATGACGAGCGGTGGCGTGTTTCTTTTCGTATAGACCTGCTGCAGATGACGAGCGGTCGTGTGTCTCTATTCGTACAGACCTGCCGCAGATGACGAGCGGTCATGTGTCTCTTTTCTTACGGACCTGCCGCAGATGACGAGCGGTCGTGTGTCTCTTTTCATACAGACCCGCTGCAGATGACGAGCGGTCGTGTGTCTCTTGTCGTATAGACCTGCCGCAGATGATTAGCGGTGGCTTGTGTCTTTTCTTACAGATCTGCCACAGATGACAAGCGGTCGTGTGTGTCTTTTCGTACAGACCTGCTGCAGATGACAAGCAGTCGTGTGTCCCTTTTTGGACAGACCTGCCGCAGATGATGAGCGGTGGCGTGTCTCTTTTCGTACGGACCTGCCACAGATGATGAGTGGTGGCGTGTCTCTTTTCTTACAGATCTGCCTCACATGATGAGCGTTGGCATGTCTCTTTTCGTACAGACCTGCTGCAGATGATGAGCGGTCACGTGTCTCTACTTGTACAGACATGCCACAGATGACGAGTGGTGGTGTGTGTCTTTTCGTACAAACCTGCTGCAGATGACGAGCGGTCGTGTGTCTCTACTTATACAGACCTGCCGCAGATGATGAGCGGTGGCGTGTCTCTTTTCGTACAAACCTGCTGCAGATGACGAGCGGTCGTGTGTGTCTTTTCGTACAGACTTGCCGCAGATGATGAGTGGTTGTGTGTCTCTTTTCATACAGACCTGCCGCAGATGACGAGCGGTTGTGTGTCTCTTTTCGTACAGATCTGCCACAGATGACGAGCGGTCATCTGTCTCTATTCATACAGACCTGCTGCAGATGACAAGAGGTTTTGTGTCTCTTTTCATCCAGACCTGCTGCAGATGATGAGCGGTTGTGTGTCTCTACTTATACAGACCTGCCGCAGATGATGAGCGGTGGCGTGTCTCTTTTCGTACAGACCTGCCGCAGATGACGAGCGGTGGCGTGTGTCTTTTTTCGTACAGACCTGTTGCAGATGATGAGCAGTTGCGTGTCTCTATTCTTACAGACCTGCTGCAGATGACGAGTGGTGGCGTGTCTCCTTTCGTACAGACCTGCCTCAGATGACGAGCTGTGGCATGTCTCTTTTCGTACAGACCTGCTGCAGATAATGAGCGGTCGCTTGTCTCTACTCATACAGACCTGCCCCAGATTACAAGCGGTTGCGTGTCTCTCTCGTCGTACAGACCTGCCGCAGATGACGAGCAGTCGTGTGTCTCTATTCGTACAGACCTGCCGCAGATGACGAGCAGTCGTGTGTCTCTATTTGTACAGAACTGCCGCAGATGATGAGTGGTGACGTGTCTCTACTCGTACAGACCTGCCGCAGATGACGAGTGGCGGTGTGTCTCTATTCGTACAGACCTGCCACAGATGTTGAGTGGCGACGTGTCTCTATTTGTACAGACCTGCTGCAGATTACGAGCAGTCTTGTGTCTTCATGTGTCCATCCTGATGTTTGAGTCGTGTCTTCCTGTGTCTGCTCTGATGTTTGAGTCTCATCTTCATGTTGTGTATCTGTCCTTTCCAGTGGACTCATGAAGGCAACAACACTTTACTGTTGTTAGAGGACATACAATTTTTCATGGACATCAGAAGACGTGTTGATGAGTTAGATCCTGACAGCATTTGTCTCCACTGAGCCGAACGTCTTGTTTGCAGCAGCACTTCAAACGCTGTGTGTCCACGGGGCGCTGTGTTTGTCAAGGCTTTACTAATTAGATGTGAATGGATCCCCTGCTGATGTGACAGAGTTCACCAAAGTTCAGCAGCAGGTTGTTGTTTGATGTTTCCTCTGTGCTGCCACAATTTCCTGTTTCCCTGGAGCTAACGCAGTGGCTCGCGTCAACATGACAGAGATGTCCTCGAGTCCTCAGCCAGCGTCTCTTCTTTCAGCCGTCTCCTCTTTGTTAACAGACGGTGAAATCTGAGTTATTATCAGCTCAGCTGAGGAGTGCAGGACAAAAATAGATACATGAATAAATAAAATAATAAAGAAAAAAACTATCAGAATGCACTGATATCAATAGGAGAACAAACACAGACATCTTGCAGAAAAAAATCTGATTATTATACGACAGATAATTAGGGAAAGATTTAAAGAACACTTCACCTCCAAATGAACATCTGTCTCTTAATGACTCGCGCCATGTTACTCCAAACTCGTTGAGACAGCCGTTTCTTGAATGCCTCCACGATGAACAGAGAATTTAAACAGAATATGAGAATATTTATGGTGAATAATAAAACAAAGTGACTCAGTGCTGGATGCAGCTGTGAACCAACAGATTCTGCTCGGGGAGGTAAAATAAAGAGACAACGTCACATTTCAGTTTCCTGTTTGTTAAGTTATGATCATCTGACTGAATAAATGAGACTTAAACAACCTGCAGGAGTAAAATAATGATCTGATATGGTTTTTGTTGAGTTGTTAAATGTCTTCCCTGTTTACGTCAATTCACCAAAACTTTTCTCAGGATTCTTCGTTCATCAGAGCTCTGAGAGAAAACAAAACGTAACACACACTGAATTATGGATATAAAAAAGATCAATTTGGTGGTGACGCTTTTCTTTAAGGTAATATACAGGAAAAATAATAATTGGACAAGAATGACATTTAAAGATAAGTAGTAGGAAGAAATTGGAAATCATCTTTTAAAGATGTTTACCATAAGCTAGATGTTAAATTTAGCAATATGCTAACAGAGCAAGGCAAGCTAATTGCTAACGTGCTTGGTTAAAAATTAAAACAGCCACTACTTTGAGACGATTGTCAGAGACGACAGAGGTACGATCACGTTGTCCTGTTTCAGCTGTTTTAATTCACAGTCGCTCTAGAAAAGAGAATTAGCATATCGTGAGTACTGGAAAACAGCGGTTCCAGTCTGGCACCAGAAGTCGTGTCCATAATTCACACAAGGAACGATGGCGGACAGGAATACAGAGGACAGAGGTAAACATAAAATGTGGAAACAAATCAACGACAGCCATCAGGACACGATTTTCTGTGAACATTAGTTTGAATTGAGGAGTTATCAGTATTTTTATATATTTGTTAAATATTGCAATCAGTTATTTGTTGTCCTGCGTACGATCTGTTTAGACGAGTCTTTGTTGTTGGCTGAAACATGAACTTAGCTTTGCTCCGTCACGTCAAAGTGACAATGAACAGAGACACATTTAATAAGAAGCTGTCTTCTTCTTAACGAGCTCCTCCAACATGAATAATATAATAATATAATATATATAATATATTATTTTATTTCAAAGTCGACAGGATGACGTCTGTGGTCTTCAGGACAGAACAGAGATGAGATGGTTAGAGATGAGGAAGGCCTTAGGCAAGACTCTAGGATGCTGACAGAGACTGAAAAGACTCCCTGGACCCAGAGCTTTCTCAGTTCATTTTTCTTTCTAAATAAATACAAATAAATATGGTGAATCTGCCAGAGTGAACCCAGCAGATACCTGCCACCTGACCACGCCCACCTTACCTGCTGGGTAAAGGGCGGAGACTATAAATTGTTTGCTCACCCCTCAGTTCATCCTTTTGCACTCCTTGCCAGCACATGTATCCTGATTTGTGTGCGTCTTCAAGTTAACGTGAGTGATCAATTCATCATTTCGATTGTTTGTATGCCTTTTGTGGTGGCTTTGCTGACATGTGCTCTGCTACCCTAATCTCTTTGTTCCCAGACATGTGCCAGGAGCCATGTAAGATTGTTTGTCGCTTTACCATTTTATTGTTTAGTTATGGATTGTATATTCTCCCATACTTATTTGTTGTTTATTGTTTGATTGACCACTCCGTTGCTTGTTTGTAATTATATTGTCTCTTTGCTTATCCTTTTTCTGATGCAGCACACGAAAATAAGCTGTGACAACGACAGAAAGATCAAATCAAAGAAAAATAAAAGCTACTGGTGTTGCATCGAAACCTGCCTTCTCCCTTGCCTAATTCCATCATTCCACTCCTTGCCATTGATGTCTTCTGACCGAGACTCTGTTTGCTCACCACACACTCACTCTCCCCGAACCACATCACCCCTACAGTTCCTTCAATGGTCCTTCGAGCCGGAGACTGAGTGAGTGATCCCATGGCAGGCAACAGTAAGGAGTCAAGAGACTTGGACTTGGGAGAGAAGGCTCCCCAAGCTGAAACCAGTAGTGAGGAGACTGTATCCAGGCCTCAACGAGAGAGGTGTCCACCTGACCGCTATGGTTTCCTGTATCCTGATACAAGGAAAATCTCCAGTAAGCCCAAAAGCCTCCCTCATAACAGCCAAGCGGCCAAACCGCTTCCACCACCTGATGCTGCTGATGTCCATGTGGATGACTGGGAAGACCCTGATCAACCGCTCGAAGAGAAAGAGGACACAGCCGCTGAGGAGGGAGAAGTGCTGGAGGAAGAGGAGATGGCAGCCGAGGAGGTAGAAGTGGATGAAGAAGTCACCCACAACTATGTCCAGCCCGAAACAGCAGGGGGAGAGCAACCACTTCTACAGCCAGCTCTACAGCCATCTCTGCAGCCAGCTCTGCAGCCACCTCTACAACCAGCTCCAGTGTCAGCATCTGCTCCACCCCACCTGGGAGAGGTTAGACCCAGCAGATCTAGAGGCAAGAGCGACAAGCATGAGCCATTACCAAGGTCAAAGAAGGCCCTCTCTTCTACCTACACTTATGCCAGTGGCAGTTCCCGAAGCTCATGCAGGAGCCAGCAAGTGGAGCTCACTCCTCTACAGGCAGCCATGATAGAGGAGAGGAGGAAACTTGGAAAACTGCAGGAGATACAGAGTCAGATTCAGGAGGAACAACTGTTAGATGAACGGGCACAAGAACTGGATAGGCGAGCACAAGAAGCCTTAAAGGAGCGAGAGAGGTTGACCCTGTCTCTTACTCTACAGCGACGGCTGCGTAAAGTTCAAAGAGAATTGGAAGAGGCTCGATTAATAACATCATTCGCAGGGGAAGTAGGAATGACCACAGGACAACCACCTGCTCCGCCGGCAATGTCCAGTGTGAATGGCCCACGTCAAGTGATGGCTCCTTTCTCCATGAGCTCCAGAGTTCTGGATTCAGCTGAACCTGTTGACCTGTTCTCCGAGCAGCAGGCTCCCCTTGTGGGTCCTCAGATATCTGCCTCCTATCCAGTTCCAGTGAATCAACGAACCCCTTCTTTGTTCCAACACTTACCTCCAGCTGTAAGTCTACCCGTAGATGCTGTGAGTCCGGCTGTGACTCCTCATCCCACTACAGAGGGTCACCCAGTAGTTCAAGCTTCCAGTCCAGAGCATGCAACTCCCTCACCTCCTTCGTTTCACCATATCGCGCGGACCGCACCTCATCCGGCCAAGAGTCAAAGACCTTTAGATCCAGTTGGTGAGAAACTTGCACCTCTTTCCTTGCCTAACCCCACTGAAAGGGTATCAGAGGGTGCTAGTATCATGGAGCTATTGGTGGCGACTGCTTTTGGCATCCCAAAGCCAAGATTGCCTTATTTTGAAAGCGGAAAGGAAAGTGACTTTGTTCTGCTTAACATGGCGTTGGAGAATCTGTTAGATGTCCACGCTCACCTTTCTGAACAATACAAGTTCCAGGTCCTTATGGATCACTTGAGGCTGCCAAGTGCATACAAACTAGCAAAGTCTTATATGCATGCCTCAACTCCCTACACATCTGCTCTTGCTGCCCTCAAGGTAAAGTATGGCCAGCCACGGCAGTTGGTCCAAAGTGAAATAGCTAGCATCATTCATTCACCACCTGTCAGACTTGGTGACAGCAACGCATTCCAGGACTTCGCTCTTTCTGTGCATTCATTGATTGGCATGCTGCGGTCAGTGGAAGGTGCAGACGGAAGTGAGTTGCGGTGTGGCTCTCACGTAGACAGGCTACTTACCAAGCTCCCCATTCAATATCGAGATAGTTTCATTGAACACTGTCTGCTTCGGGGCATCCTGAAAGAGGGCTCAGAACAAACATACACCTTGGAAGACTTCTCTGCATGGCTCCAGGTTAAAGCCCGGGCTAAGAGTATTGCCCAACAAGCCTCGGGACCCACCTCAATGGAGAGGCAAGAGCCAGTCCAGAAGAACCAGGGGAGAAGGGCTCCGCCGACCACAATGTACCTGAGCAACACAGCCACTGGGGAGAGCCAGCCTGATGACCAGCAGAGCCGAGGAAAGAGGACAACCACCACCAAGTTCCTACCTTTTTGTCCATACTGTAACAACAAGGAACACTTCCTGGGAACTTGCCCGAAAGTTAAGCAGTTCAGCCCGTCACAACTGAGAATATGGATAGAGAAGAATGATCGTTGCTATAGATGTGCCCGCTGCCATAAGCCAGAGAAATGCACCCTAAAGAAGCCTTGCAACATCTGCAAAGAGTTGCATCTCACCATCTTGCATAACATTGCACATCAACTGTCCATAGGCGCCCATGGCTCACAGAAATCGGCTACAGGAGACACGCTCAACCTGCTAGTCCGAGCACCCTGCACTGCAGAAACTCTGTACGTCGATCAGCCGAACAGATCTCCCCGTGTGATGTTGAAGGTTGTCCCAGTTTTCTTAATCAACGGCCGGCAGAGGCTGAAGACATATGCCATACTTGACGATGGTTCAGAAAGAACGATCATTCTGACCTCGGCAGTGTCCCAGCTGCAACTTAAAGGACCAGAAGAGATCCTGAATCTCAGAACTGTGCGTCATGAAGTGATTCCCATAAGTGGTGAGACCATTTCCTGTTCTATCTCCCCAGTGAGCCAGAAGAAGATCAAATTCCTTATAGCCAATGCCTTTACGGCTCCTGTCCTTAACTTGGCTGAGCATTCCTGTCCAGCCTCTGACCTGCAGAGGGAGTATTCCCACTACCTTTACCAGACTTTGTCCATGCTCGGCCATTGATCCTGATAGGCTCAGATCATTCCCATTTGTTGGTGCCCAAAGAGCCTGTCCATATTGGACCATGTGGGGGACCCATTGCCATCCATACTGCCCTGGGTTGGGCTGTTCAGGGCCCAGCCAATGCCTTACCTCGACCTCTGACTTCTGGTGCACAAACCTTATTTACACTCTGCAACACTGTATCCTGCCCTGCTACTGCCGAGTTGATGGAGAATGTGGAGAGACTGTGGAGACTAGATTCCTTCCCACACCGTAAGGAGAAGGAAGTAACCCGGTCTAAGCAAGATCATTATTGCCTGGAGATGCTTGAGACGGAAACTGTAGTCAAAGAAAGAAGTGGAGTCTCTCGGTATGCTACCCCATTGCTCAGAGCACCCAACAGTCCGCAGTTAACCTCTTCAACCCATCACTTGTTACCATGGCTGCGAGGAACTGAACGCAGGCCTAAGTCAGCCTAACTAGGGGCTGGTACAGGGCAAGCCTGAGCCAGCCCTAACTATAAGCTTTATCAAAGAGGAAAGTCTTAAGTCTAGTCTTAAATGTGGAGACGGTGTCTGCCTCCCGGACCGTAACAGGAAGATGATTCCACAGGAGAGGAGCCTGATAGCTGAAGGCTCTGGCTCCTGATCTACTTTTGGAGACTTTAGGGACCACGAGTAACCCTGCGTTCTCAGAGCGCAGTGTTCTGGTGGGATAATATGGCACTATGAGCTCTCTAAGATATGACGGAGCTTGACCATTTAGAGCTTTATAAGTTAACAGTAGGATTTTAAATTCAATTCTGGATTTTACATGGAGCCAGTGCAGAGAAGCTAAAACAGGAGAAATATGATCTCGTTTCTTAGTTCCTGTTAGTACACGTGCTGCTGCATTCTGAATTAGCTGGAGAGTTTTTAAGGACTTACTAGAGCTACCTGATAATAGAGAGTTACAGTAATCCAGCCTTGAGGTAACAAAAGCGTGGACCAATTTTTCTGCATCTTTTCGGGTCAGGATAGGCCTCATTTTCGCAATATTACGCAGATGAAAAAATGCAGTCCGTGAGGTTTGTTTTAAATGAGAATTAAAAGACAAATCTTGATCAAATATTACTCCGAGGTTTCTTACAGTAGTGCCAGAGGCCAGAGCAATGCCATCTAGAGAAACTATGTCATCAGATAAAGAGTCTGTGAGTTGTTTGGGGCCAAGAACAATAACTTCAGTTTTGTCTGAATTTAACATCAGGAAATTGGTGCTCATCCAATTTTTTATGTCTTTAAGGCAGTTATGAAGTTTAATTAATTGATTACTTTCTTCTGGCTTCATCGATAAATACAACTGTGTATCATTCGCATAACAATGGAAATTTATAGAGTGATTTCTAATGATGTTACCTAAAGGAAGCATATATAGAGTAAATAGGATTGGTCTGAGCACAGAACCTTGTGCAACTCCAAAACAAACTTTGGTACGTAAGGATGATTCATTACGAACGTCAACAAATTGAAAACGATCAGATAAATAAGATTTAAACCAGCTTAGTGCAGAACCTTTTAGGCCAATTAAGTGATCCAGTCTCTGCAGTAGAATTTGATGGTCAATTGTGTCAAACGCCGCACTAAGATCTAATAAAACAAGTACAGAGACATGTCCTTTGTCTGAAGCAATCAGAAGGTCATTTGTAATTTTAACTAGTGCTGTCTCAGTGCTATGATGCACTCTAAATCCTGACTGAAATTCCTCAAATAAATTATTATCATGGAGAAAATCACACAGCTGGTCTACGACTACTTTCTCAAGGATCTTTGACATAAAGGGAAGATTAGATATTGGTCTATAGTTGGTTAACACCTCTGGATCCAGGGTGGGCTTTTTTAGTAGAGGTTTAATTACAGCTACCTTAAAAGACTGTGGTACATAGCCTGTTAATAAGGATATATTGATCATATCTAATATATGAGTGTTAACTAAAGGAAAGACCTCCTTAAGTAGCCTAGTTGGGATGGGGTCTAAGAGACACGTTGATGATTTAGAAGCAGAAATCACTGCTGTCAATTCTTGAAGAGAAATTGGGGAGAAGCAATCTAAATATATATTAGGTTCTACAGCTGTGTTTGAGGTTAGATAGGTAGGCCTACCATCTGATGGCAGGAGGTCATGAATTTTGCCTCTAATAGTTAGAATTTTGTCATTAAAAAAGCTCATAAAATCATTACTGCTAAGGGCTAAAGGAATACAAGGCTCAATAGAGCTTTGACTCTCAGTCAGCCTGGCTACAGTGCTGAAAAGAAACCTGGGGTTGTTCTTGTTTTCTTCTATTAATGCTGAGTAATAGTTTGCTCTGGCATTGCGGAGGCCCCTCTTATAGGTTTTGAGACTGTCTGTCCAGATTAAACGAGATTCTTCCTGTTTGGTTAATCGCCAATTCCTTTCAAATTTTCGCGTTTTGTTTTGTTTTAACTTACGGGTTTGAGAGTTATACCAAGGAGCGAACTTTCTTTGCTTTTTTAACTTCTTTTCAAGAGGAGCTACAGAGTCGAGTGTTGTTCGCAGCGAGCCTACGGCGCTATCAACAAAATGATCAGTTTGGGAGAGGTTAAAGTCGGCACGGACAACCTCTGTTACTGAAGGTATTGGTATTGAATTTAACGATGAAGTAATATTTTCCTTAAATTTTGCGACAGCACTATCTGATAAACATCTAGTATAGTAACTGTTGCTGAGTGTCGTGTAATTGAGTAAAAAGAAATCAAAAGTAATCAGATAATGATCCGATAGCGACGGATTCTGTGGAAAGACTTCAATTTCAATTCCATACGTCAGAACTAGATCGAGGGTATGGTTAAAACAGTGAGTGGGTTCGTGTACACCCTGACTGAAGCTAATGGAGTCTAATAGTGAGATAAACGCGGTAGCCAGGGAGTCATTATCAACGTCGACATGAATGTTAAAATCGCCTACAATAATAACTTTATCTGATTTAAGAACTAAACTGGATAAAAACTCTGAGAATTCAGATACAAATTCAGAATATGGGCCAGGAGCACGGTACACTATAACAAATAAAAGTGGCTGCGAGGTTTTCCAGGTCGGGTGTAAAAGACTAAGAACGAGGCTTTCAAATGAATTATAATCTAGTTTAGGTTTACGGCTGATTAACAGACTAGAGTTAAAAATGGCTGCAACTCCCCCTCCTCGGCCGCTGCCTCGAGGAATGTGGGTATTATTATGACTGGGAGGAGTGGACTCATTTAGACTGACATGTTCATCTTGACACAGCCAGGTTTCAGTGAGACTGAGTAAATCAATAATATTATCTGATATTAATTCGTTTACTAACGCTGCTTTAGACGACAGAGACCTGATATTTAACAGTCCGCATTTAATTCTCCTGTTTTGTCTTTCTGTCACAGAAGAGGTTTTAATTTTTATGAGGTTGTCATGCACAACTCCTCTTTGTTTAATTTTAGATTTAAATAATTTAGGTGGTCGGGGGACAGACACCGTTTGTATAAACCTATGAAAACTATGGCTGGGTAACTGAACTAGAAGCTCAGAGAGGCGTTTAGGACTGCGACTCTCTGTCCTGGTCTCAACTCTGGGTTGTCAGGGATTTAAATTATTAATAAAATTTGCCAGGTTCCTAGAAATGAGAGCAGCTCCATCCAAAGTGGGATGAATGCCGTCTCTCCTAATCAGACCAGGTTTTCCCCAGAAAGTTTGCCAATTATTAACGAAACCCACATCGTTTGCTGGACACCACCTGGACAGCCAGCGATTAAATGATGACATGCGGCTAAACATGTCATCAGTGGTCAGATTTGGGAGGGGTCCAGAGAAAACTACGGAGTCCGACATTGTTTTTGCATATTCACACACCGAGGCAATATTAATTTTAGTGACCTCCGATTGGCGTAACCGGGTGTCATTGCCGCCGACGGGAATAACAATCTTACTGAATCTGCGTTTAGCTTTAGCCAGCAGTTTTAAATTTGATTCAATGTCGCCCGCTCTGGCCCCAGGGATACATTTGACTATGGCCGCTGGTGTTGCTAACTTCACGTTCCTCAGAATAGAGCTGCCAATAACCAGAGTTTTATCCTTAGCGGGTGTGTCGCTGAGTGGGGAAAAGCGGTTGGAAACGTGAACAGGCTGGTGGTGAGCCGTGGGCTTCGGCTTGGAGCTATGCTTCTGGCGAACTGTAACCCAACCTCCCGGCTGAACGGGAGTTGCCGGAGGACAGTTAGCAGAGGCTAAGGCTATGCTATGTGGCTCCGCACCGGCTACAGGGGGCTGGCTAACTACCGCAGCTACTGAATGGTTTTCCATGGTGCGGAGCCGCGCTTCTAATTCACTAAGCCTCGCCTCCAACGCAGCAAATAAGCTACACTTATTACAATTACCACTGTCGCTGAAGGAGGCAGAGGCATAACTGAACATCTGGCACATCGAGCAAGAAAGAGCAGGAAAAGGATAAGCCATGGCTAAGCTAAAGTAGCTAACAACGCTAAGAGTGTGCAAACAACAGCTAGGAGATTAGCGAGAAGGTCGCAGAAAGAAGGAGAGCTATAAGTGCTTGAACAGAACCAGTGTGGGTTAAGACTTGAAGTAGACGTTAAAGCAACTGAGGTGAGAAAGCAGGGTAGCAGAATTCACCAGAGCAGTACAGAGACGCTGTCACAGAAACACCGGAAATGACACAACTTGCTTACCGCAATACGTCAGCACGACATTCCAAGAGATGTGTAAAGGGATAGTTTGTATTTTTGAGGTGTGGTTGTCTAAAGTTTGTAGAAGCAGGCTGGAGTCCGACACTGAAGCTCAGAGATGTCCTTCTGGGGACAGAGGCAAGAACAAAACATACACCTATAAGAATCGGTATCAGTTTAAGGGTACGATAGATTATTAGCGATTATTTTCATCACTTTAATGTCACACAGTGATTTCCAACTTTAAAATGAAGCAGTTATGTCTCTCTCATCACAGCCAGACTTCATTGATAAAACCAGTGATTTAACATCAGTGAACTCAGGAGCTGCTGGTCTACTGCTGCTCTATCAGTTAGGGTGTTTGTGTCACTTTGTGACTTTGGTGAATCTGAATTAACCCTTTAAAACACCAAAGACAGTAACACAAACACCCTAACTGATGGAGCAGCAGTAGACCAGCAGCTCCTGTGTTCACTGATGTTAAATCACTGCTTTTCTTAGTGGAGTCTGGGTCTGCTGAGAGCATAGCTGGGACCTGAAGCTGTTAAGAGCTTCGCCGTCTGACATCAAGGTAAAACTAAGATAATAATCTCAACATACTGATTCTTTAAGGTTAGATACGTTGCCAGCAGGACATTAATTTACATTTTATTCAAAAAGCCAAATATCACAAATCAAAATTTGCCTCAGAGATTTGTACGTTATACGTCATCCCTCTGTCCTCTGTTTGTGGCCTCTGTGGAGATGCTTCAGCCTGCTGGACTGCCATCTGACGTCTGCCGTAAGTAACGCACTGACTGCGGATAAAAACCTCACACAACCCCACTTTAAAAAAAATCTGACCTGTCCCTTAAATAAGTTTTCTGTTCAGTGCTTGAACTCCATCTTTAAGTTATCTTTAAAGATCATTCACGTCCTTTAAGACACAAATTAAACTGCAGTTACCTGTATTTTTATTTGTATTTGAAGTCTTTTTAAATTAAAAACATTTGCCTACGACCCCTTGGGCTCACATATACTTACGTATTCTCTATTTCTTCTACGGTGGAAATTCTGGAAATCTGCAAGTTGAAATCGACATGAAATGAACGCAATGCTTGACAAATCAAACCCTCATGCACACTCAGCACACACTCTCCTGTGTGACGTACATGTGACACCAGTTAAAATCACAACAAGACCTCAAAGACACAAAACAAGACCTCAGAGAGACACAATAAGACCTCAGAGAGACACAAATTAAGACCTCAAAGAAACACAAGACATCAAAGAGACAAAATAAGACCTCAAAGAAACACAACAAGACCTCAAAGAAACGCAAGACCTCAAAGGAACACAACAAGACCTCAAAGGGACACATGACCTCAAAGAAACAAAACAAGACATCAAAGAGACAAAATAAGACCTCAAAGAAACACAAGACCTAAAACAGACACAACAAGACCTCAGACAGACACAACAAGACCTCAAAGAGACACAAAACATCAAAGAGACAAAATAAGAACTCAAAGAAACAAAACAAGACATCAAAGAGACAAAATAAGACCTCAAAGAAACACAAGACCTAAAACAGACACAACAAGACCTCAGACAGACACAACAAGACCTCAAAGAGACACAAAACATCAAAGAGACAAAATAAGAACTCAAAGAAACACAAGACCTCAAAGAGACACAAGACCTCAATGAAACACAGCAAGACCTCAAAGAGACAAAATAAGACCTCAAAAAGACACAAGACCTCAAAGAAACACAACAAGACCTCAAAGAAACATACCAAGACTTCAAAGAGACAAAATAAGACCTCAAAGAAACACAAGACCTCAGAGACACGACAAGACCTCAAACAGAGACAACAAGACCTCAAAGAAACACAAGAACTCAAAGAGACACAACAAGACCACCAAGAGACAAAATGAGACCTCAAAGAAACACAACAAGACCTCAGAGAGACACAACAAAACCTCAAAGAGACAAAATAAGGCCTCAAAGAAACACAATACATCATAGAGACACAACAAGACCTCAAAGAGACAAAATAAGACCTCAGAGACACAACAAGACCTCAAAGAAACACAAGGCCTCAAAGAGACACAACAAGACCTCAAAGAGACAAAATAAGACCTCAAAGAGACACAACAAGACATCATGAATGTTCAACTGTTCATGTATGTCCAACAGATCACTGATCCACACTCTTCATGTGTCAGTTTACTAAATAAAAGATCAGATATTTATTTTAATTTAAAAAAAGTAACCCAGTGTGTTTTGATGTGTCACTGACTCTGTATGTTTTGATGTCAATTCAATCAATCAATTTTATGTATATAGCCCAATATCACAAATCACAGTTTGCCTCCCATCGTCTCATCTGTACATAACTTTTCTGTCTGCAGGAGTCAGACCGTGTCTCTGCTGCCCCCTGCTGTCACACACACACACACACACACACACACAGCCACTTAGCCCGTCACCACCATGTGACATGGTGGTGACAGGTGATGTCACTCATCCACCCAAACACAGTGGGAAGAACATGGATGTGATGTCATTAGAAGAGCGAGGCTGGGCTTTAATTTCCTGTTTGTGCTTCATCTTTATGAACGACAGACGGACGCTTGATGGTCAGAAGCCCACCCACAAATTTTGTTCTGCCGCAGAGTTCATGAAGTTGAACTTGTGGCATGAGTCTAAGACAACAAAGAGCTGCTGTTGTGGTTAGTTTGTTTACATGTTTACATCGATGATGAAACGATCTGAACCTCATCATCGTCTCAGAAAATCCTGCTGTGAAAGCAGCACCACTGATTACTCAGCCGCAACCGATGCTTGCCTGATGCCACCTTACGTCACCTGACATTACCTGATATCACCTGAGCTCACCTGACATCACCTAAGGACGTTTATCGGACTTCACTCTGCAGCTTCCTCTGGAGACACTGGAAGTTACACACACACACACACACACACACACACACACACACACACAGGAAGGCTAATTACCATAACCTGGTGTGAGTGACACGTGTCTGCCTCAGGAGGTCAAAGGTCAGGCTTAGGCTGATTTGAGTTGACCTTGATGATGAGAGCAATCAGCAGGAACCAGACAGATGGAGGAGACTGAACAGGAGATCAATGACTTTGATTTGATTTGATCAGTAATTTCTGCAGCAAAAAAAGAAGGTGGAGATATTATTGATCAGCGTCATCCACCACCTGACGCAGGTGAGTCGGATTAAACATCATCCACCACCTGACACAGGTGAGTCTGATTAAATGTCATCCACCACCTTTCACCACCAGCTCCCTTCCCTGGTTTAATAATGAGTGTCTTGCACTGTTAAAAGTTAGAGATCAGCTGCTCAAAATTTCACAGAAAACTGGTCTAATCATTGACCGACAAAAATTCACATCGGCACGCAACAAAGTAACATTAGCATTATGAAAAGCTAAAGTAAGCTTCTTTTTAAACATAATTGAAAGTGCAATAGGAAATTCAAAAAAAAGTGTGTAAAGAGATAAATAACCTAACCGGCCAACAGACCAAACAGAGCAGTAAAGGACTGGAACTAAACATCAGGAGCCGAGTGCACCAGCTGGGCGTAAAAAAGAAGGTCTTAACTCTTACGCCGGACTTAACTACATCCGACGTTGTGACTGGAATTTACACCGCGTGCACCAAGCCTGACTGACAACGGTCGTAGCTGCGCCTGGTCTTACAATGTGCGTCCATGTGAATACACGCGAATCGATGATTGTTGCCAAGAAACACACTTCTACCCAAAGCGCTCTCAAACTTGTCCCCACAGCTGGAAGAAGAAACAATATGGAGAACACTAATCAAAAAAAAAGGAAGCTAAATTTTACAGATGGAGAAATTAGGAAGCTGATAGAATTATATTCAGAACATAAGGACATCCTCACGGCAAGACTAAATAACACCAACACCAACAGGCACAAACTGTCGGCGTGGAAAACAATCACTGCGTCCATAAACAATAACTGTGATGGAGGACTGCGGACAGTGGAAGAGGTATACGAACATGAGTGCCGTCAATGCAGCCGACAATACCGGGTATGCCTGATTTTAAATAGAAGTCCTGCTTGGTCCTTGCGGCCTCTTCTTGCGTGGGTAGGTGGATGTTATTCCTTACGAACCGTTGGAGGGCCAGGGACACTCTTCTAATTGCCCGGCATGCTGTTGTCCGGTGTACATTGATCATGTCCCCCACTGTATTTTGAAAGGCCCCGTTGGCGTAAAACCTGAGCGCAATCAGCACCTGCGGGGCGGGGGACAGCGCCGAGTTTCTGTCAGACCGATGCTGCAGTTGAGGGGAGAGCTCTTCAATTAACTCAAAGAGCGCTTGTCTGCTGAAACGAAACCTCTCTATCAGCTCACTCTCTGTATACACATCGAGCGGGTTTGTCCTGTCACGAATGACTCTTTCCCGTCTAAATGCTCTCTCGTTAAGCATCCAGTAAATAAGACGTCTTGCCATCTTTCTTTCTTTTTTCCGGCCGTTTCATTCCGTTAAAATTACCATGGCTACAAGTCCGAGTTTCCAACTTACGCCTGCTCCACATTAGGCGTAAAAGTTACACCCAGGCGGAACACACACAGGGCTTAAGTCTAACTGGTGCACTCGTCTTAACCTTAAACTGGTCGTAACTTTCCGTTCTAAGTTTGACGTAACGTTAAACCCAGGCGTACGCCCAGCTGGTGCGCTCGGCTCCAGGAATCAATTAGCGAAAAATCCTGTCACCTTGGCAACAGAATTGAATTCTTTTTTTTTTTTTTTATAAATTCCATCTATTTTGCTTTCTCTATACATTAATGATTTCTTTGATGTATGTAAGGGTGTCAATGCACAGTTATATGCGGATGATGCGGTCATTTTCAGCCCCGTGAAAAACACGACAGAGGCTGCCCAAATACTCACAACAGCATTGGCTCATGTTCAGGCCTGGCTCACTGATTCATGTCTTTCGCTAAATGTAAAAAAAAAAAGTGTATGATTTTTGTTAAAAAGCAGACAAAAATTGTTCATTCTGGTGTGATGGGGAGGAGCTTGCTTTGGTGATCGAGTTCAGGTACCTGGGGGTCATCCTGGACTCGACACTTTCATTTAAGAAACACATCAAAAAAGTGTCTAACTCTGTCAAATACAACCTGGCTAATTGCAGACATATCAGGAATTCTCTAACTACCAGTGCTGCTTTGATGTTTCTACATTGTATGATGCTCTCACATATAGAAAACTGCTTAACAAGCTGGTCTCTGGCATGTACAACAGCACTTAAGCCAATAGAATCTACCTACAAGAAAGCCCTAAAGACTCTGGATAAAAAATACTTCTCCTTCCATATCTGCAAGACCCTCAAAAATCATAATTTTAAAACCTTTACATTTGCCTGATTTGTGTATAAAAGCCTCCATGGTCTTGCTCCACCGCTACTGAACGAATACATTAGGAAAAGGACTGTGGGAGGTATGAGCACCAGGACTTGTGCTAGAGGAGACTGTGAAATTCCCCACAGGTGCACTACGTTTGGGAGGAATGTGTTGTCTGTTATGGGGGGGAACGTCTGGAACAGTCTTCCCTCCACAATAAGGGATTGCCCCACATACTCTTCTTTTAAAGGACATCTTAAACAATGGCTCGAATCAAATCAAAAGTGCGACCACTAACTGGACTTGAGTCTACTTGAACATTATTTTCAATTGCTTTGTTTTATCCTGTCTGGGTCTGGTATTCTTCCGTTTGTATAATGAATTGTCTTATGTTTGCTGTCTCCTCTATTTCTATTTTCTCCATTTATTTATTTATTTATTTATTCGGGACTGCGGATGCAAATTAGCAGCTTTTCTATAATCCGGCATGCTTACAGAGATGTATGATCGATGTTCATTAATGTGCACTGTCCCTATCAAAATAAAGAATTGAACTGAACCACCTGACACAGGTGAGTCTGATTAAGCATCATCCACCACCTGACACAGGTGTGTCTCACGAACACTGGCAGATGACGTTTAATCAGACTCACCTGTGTCAGGTGGTGGATGATCCTGACTCACTGACACATAGTGAAACAGAGAAATAAAATAAATCTGCTGAATGAATAAAAACAGTCTTGACATTCTTTCTAATCTTAATTGATTCAGACGGGTTGATGGGAGCCTGTGAGGGACAAAACAGATCAGGAAGAATTATGGGATGTTTTGTGTTTATTTCAGTGTACAAGTGTTAAAGACCATCAGACTGTCGAGTCTCCACCTGTTTTATTTCTCAGACATCATCAGTCACAGATCACAAACTTTAAATCCAGCATCACAGTTTGGACGCCGACCTATTTTGATTGGCCATGGGTTGACCCCACAGGCGGAGCCGGCTGACTCCTCCATCAGGGCTGATGATGAGACGGACGTGAGTGACAGGTGAGCTGAGAGTGAGCTTGGACTGGCTGTACAGATGTCTGTGATGAGGACGAAGCTGCAGGACAGACAGGAGGACATGAGGACAGGAAGCTGTTAAATCCAAACGCTCATCATCTTCCTCATTTAAAAAAACAAAACAAACATCAGATAAAGTTTAGGATTCATATTTAGTTTAAATCTGATAAACTTTTTCTAAACATCACAGATATACAGTACAGGCCAAAAGTTTGGACACACCTTCTCATTCAATTCGTTTTCTTTATTTTCATGACTATTTACATTGTAGATTCTCACTGAAGGCATCAAAACTATGAATGAACACATGTGGAGTTATGTACTTAACAAAAAAAGGTGAAATAACTGAAAACATGTTTTATATTCTAGTTTCTTCAAAATAGCCACCCTTTGCTCCGATACTGCTTTGCACACTCTTGGCATTCTCTCCATGAGCTTCAAAGGTAGTCACCTGAAATGGTTTCCACTTCACAGGTGTGCCTTATCAGGGTTAATTAGTGGAATTTCTTGCTTTGTCAATGGGGTTGGGACCATCAGTTGTGTTGTGCAGAAGTCAGGTTAATACACAGCCGACAGCCCTATTGGACAACTGTTAAAATTCATATTATGGCAAGAACCAATCAGATAACTAAAGAAAAACCAGTGACCATCATTACTTTAAGAAATGAAGGTCAGTCAGTCTGGAAAATTGCAAAAACTTTAAATGTGTCCCCAAGTGTAGTCACAAAAACCATCAAGCGCTACAACGAAACTGGCACACATGAGGACCGACCCAGGAAAGGAAGACCAAGAGTCACCTCTGCTTCTGAGGATAAGTTCATCCGAGTCACCAGCCTCAGAAATCGCAAGTTAACAGCAGCTCAGATCAGAGACCAGATGAATGCCACACAGAGTTCTAGCAGCAGACCCATCTCTAGAACAACTGTTAAGAGGAGACTGCACGAATCAGACCTTCATGGTCAAATAGCTGCTAGGAAACCACTGCTAAGGAGAGGCAACAAGCAGAAGAGATTTGTTTGGGCCAAGAAACGAATGGACATTAGACCAGTGGAAATCAGTGCTTTGGTCTGATGAGTCCAAATTTAAGATCTTTGGTTCCAACCCGTCGTGTCTTTGTGAGACGCAGAAAAGGTGAACGGATGGATTCCACATGCCTGGTTCCCACTGTGAAGCATGGAGGAGGAGGTGTGATGGTGTGGGGGTGTTTTGCTGGTGACACTGTTGGGGATTTATTCAAAATTGAAGGCACACTGAACCAGCATGGCTACCACAGCATCCTGCAGCGACATGCCATCCCATCCGGTTTGTGTTTAGTTGGACGATCATTTCTTTTTCAACAGGACAATGACCCCAAACACACCTCCAGGCTGTGTAAGGGCTATTTGACCAAGAAGGAGAGTGATGGAGTGCTGCGGCAGATGACCTGGCCTCCACAGTCACCAGACCTGAACCCAATCGAGATGGTTTGGGGTGAGCTGGACCGCAGAGTGAAGGCAAAGGGGCCAACAAGTACTAAACACCTCTGGGAACTCCTTCAAGACTGTTGGAAAACCATTTCAGGTGACTACCTCTTGAAGCTCATGGAGAGAATGCCAAGAGTGTGCAAAGCAGTAATCAGAGCAAAGGGTGGCTATTTTGAAGAAACTAGAATATAAAACATGTTTTCAGTTATTTCACCTTTTTTTGTAAAGTACATAACTCCACATGTGTTCACTTATAGTTTTGATTCCTTCAGTGAGAATCTACAATGTAAATAGTCATGAAAATAAAGAAAACACATTGAATGAGAAGGTGTGTCCAAACTTTTGGCCTGTACTGTATACATGAAAGATTTCTGTCAATCAGTGACACAGGATGGACGTCAATGGAAACCATTCCACAGGACAAGGACACATACTTTCTGAGGGGAAAGAAGGACCCGCCATTTCCCAGAATTCCACCTGCTCCTGATGCAATGAGCTTCCTCCTCAGCGGTCAGAGAACAAACCTCAATCCTGCAAGAGTCCGGGAAGTTACCTAGATGGAAACATACAAACAAACAAACAAACACTTTAAGATTCTCAGCTGCTCATAAACAAAATTCATTTTAAACTTTAATCTGTAAAATAAAAACAGGAAGTAGTGAGGCGTGTATGGACCTTTGAAGTGGTTGGTGTCGACTTCAACGCTGCTGATCACTCCGGGATGACCGAGTCGAAACACCGCCCACTCCGAGCCGGGGACCTGCAGGATGCCTCGCTGGTCCACCTGCAAGACAACCAGCAGGGAGACATTTAACAGGAGTGGTCACATTTAAACTTATTATTCGTGTTCACATCGACTGAGTTTCAGGAAGAGAAGTTCGTAAAGTCATCTGCAGACATCTGCAGAAAATTGGTGAGGACGTTTTTTTTTAAAAGTGAGGAAAGTTTTAAAAGAGACGTCAAATTCAAATGGGGAAATTTTAGAAAGTGAGAAAGGTTTTAGTTAGAGGTCTTTTTTTAATGCAGTCTCATTGTGCTGTCATGAGAGGACATTTTAAAATAAATGTGAAATGTGAGGACATTTCAGAAAACATTTTAAGAAACTCTGGTGAGAAAATTTTAAAGACGGTGAAATATTTTTAATTGAGGACATTTTGGACACATTTCAAAGACAGTTTTTGAGAAATGGTTACATTTATTTTGGGATATTAATTTTAATTCTGAGACTGTTTTTAAAGCTATCTAACCTCAAACACAGCTGTAAAACCTAATATATATTTAGATTGCTTCTCCCCAATTTCTCTTCAAGAACTGACTGCAGTGATTTCTTCATCTAAATCATCAGCGTGTCTCTTAGACCCCATCCCAACTAGGCCACTTAAGGAGGTCTTTCCTTTAGTTAACACTCATATATTAGATATGATCAATATATCCTTATTAACAGGCTATGTACCACAGTCTTTTAAGGTAGCTGTAATTAAACCTCTACTAAAAAAGCCCACCCTGGATCCAGAGGTGTTAGCCAACTATAGACCAATATCTAATCTTCCCTTTATGTCAAAGATCCTTGAGAAAGTAGTCGCAGACCAGCTGTGTGATTTTCTCCATGATAATAATTTATTTGAGGAATTTCAGTCAGGATTTAGAGTGCATCATAGCACTGAGACAGCACTAGTTAAAATTACAAATGACCTTCTGATTGCTTCAGACAAGGGACTTGTCTCTGTACTTGTTTTATTAGATCTTAGTGCGGCGTTTGACACAATTGACCATCAAATTCTACTGCAGAGACTGGATCACTTAATTGGCCTAAAAGGTTCTGCACTAAACTGGTTTAAATCTTATTTATCTGATCGTTTTCAGTTTGTTGACGTTCATAATGAATCATCCTTACGTACCAAAGTTTGTTTTGGAGTTCCGCAAGGTTCTGTGCTCGGACCAATCCTATTTACTCTATATATGCTTCCTTTAGGTAACATCGTTAGAAATCACTCTATAAATTTCCATTGTTATGCGGATGATACACAGTTGTATTTATCTATGAAGCCAGAAAAAAGTAATCAATTAACTAAACTCCATAACTGCCTTAAAGACATAAAAACTTGGATGGGAACCAGTTTCCCAATGTTAAATTCAGACAAAACTGAAGTTATTGTTCTTGGCCCCAAACAACTCAGAGTATCTTTATCTGATGACATAGTTTCTCTAATTGGCATTGCTCTGGACTCTGGCACTGTAAGAAACCTCGTAATATTTGATCAAGATTTGTCTTTAATTCTCATTTAAAACAAACCTCACGGACTGCATTTTTTCATCTGCGTAATATTGCGAAAATGAGGCCTATCCTGACCCGAAAAGATGCAGAAAAATTGGTCCACGCTTTTGTTACCTCAAGGCTGGATTACTGTAACTCTCTATTATCAGGTAGCTCTAGTAAGTCCTTAAAAACTCTCCAGCTAATTCAGAATGCAGCAGCACATGTACTAACAGGAACTAAGAAACGAGATCATATTTCTCCTGTTTTAGGTTTGCTGCACTGGCTCCCTGTAAAATCCAGAATTGAAATTAAAATCCTACTGTTAACTTATAAAGCTCTAAATGGTCAAGCTCCATCATATCTTAGAGAGCTCATAGTGCCATATTATCCCACCAGAACACTGCGCTCTGAGAACGCAGGGTTACTCGTGGTGCCTAAAGTCTCCATAAGTAGATCAGGAACCAGAGCCTTCAGCTATCAGGCTCCTCTCCTGTGGCTCCACTGTCTCTCAGATTAACTCATATCGCAGCGGTGCCTGGACAGCGTGACGTGTGTGGTTGTGCTGCTGCCGTGGTCCTGCCAGATGCCTCCTGCTGCTGCTGCTGCCATCATTAGTCATTAGTCATACTTCTACTGTTATTATACACATTTGATTGTCACACATGTATACTGCCAGATATTAATATATACTTTCAACATATTGTACCACAGTAGCCAGAACTATAACTATAGTATTATTACTTTCAATAATGTTGTTGTAAGCTTCTGTCATTACCTGCATCTCTCCCTCTCTCTCTCTGTCTCATTGTGTCATACGGATTACTGTTAATTTATTATGCTGATCTGTTCTGTACGTCATCTATTGCACGTCTATTGCATCCCTCCTCAGTTCCTCTTCCTGAGGTTTCTACCATTTTTTCCCCGTTAAAGGGTTTTTGTGGGGGAGTTTTTCCTGATCAGCTGTGAGGGTCCTCAGGACAGAGGGATGTCATATGCTGTAAAGCCCTGTTAGGCAAATTGTGATTTGTGATATTGGGCTTTATAAATAAAACTGATTGATTGATTGAAAGCGAGGACATTTTAAACAAAAAGTGAGCTCATTTTGAGGAGAGTGAAAACATTTATGAAAAGTGAAAACAATGTTTTGTTTTTTGAAATATGGGGGAATTAAAGAAAATTTTTACATTTTAAGAAACTGAGTTCAGTAAACTTTAGAAAGAGGGAACATTTTTTCAAAGTGAGGATCGTTTTAACAATGTGACATCATTCTTAAAAAAATAAGGACGTTTTGTCTCGTCCTTACTTCCTGAAATGTCTGTTTGAGAATTTAAGCTTTGTTTTAAAGTTAAAATCATGTTAATGTTAATAAATCACTTACACTTACAGCAGTGGCCCTTAGCATGTGTAAATGTTGGCATGGAGTTAAGAAAGAATGTTAATATAGACCATGAATATAGAACGTTAAAATGGAACGTGAACATAAATCATTAATATAGAGCATTAATATACAACATTAACAAAGAACGTTAATATAAAGTGTTAACAAAGAACTTTAATACAGAACGTTATAATAAGAATAATATATTGTATTGTGTGGTAACCTTCAGGTGTTTTGGTCTGTCCAGCCTGCGAGCCGTCTCCCAGCCATCGGCCATGTTCACGGCTCGGCCAAGACCTGCAAACACAGAACACACAAAGTATCACCAGAGTCACCAGTGTCAGCAGAGTCACAAGAGTCAACAGTGTCCCCGGAGTCAAAAGAGACACCAGAGTCACGAGTTTCACCAGAGTCACAAGAGTCAGCAGAGTCACCAAAGACACCAGTGTCACCACATTCACCAGTGTCACGAGAGTCACATGAGTCAACAGCGTCACGGGAGTCACTAGTCATCAGAGTCACCAGTGTCACCAGATTCACCAGTGTCACCAGAGTCACAAGAGTCACCAGTGTTACGAGAGTCACATGAGTCAACAGTGTCATGTGTCACCAGAATCACCAGTGTCACCAGAGTGACAAGAGTCACCAGAGTCACCAGTGTCACAAGAGTCAACAGTGTCCCTGGAGTCACAAGAGTCACCAGAGTCTCGAGTTTCACCAGAGTCAGAAGAGTAGACAGTGTCACCAGAGTAACAAGAGTCAACAGAGTCACCAGTGTCACCAGAGTCACAAGAGTCACCAGTGTCACCAGTGTCACCAGAGTAACAAGAGTCACCAGTCACCAGAGTCACCACAGTCAGCAGTGTTAGAAGTGTCACCACAGTCACAAGGTTCACCACACTCACCAGAGTGTCACCAGAGTCACTATAGTCACCACAGTCACCAGAGTCACCACAGTCACTAGTGTCACTATAGTCACCACAGTCACCTGTGTATCCACAGTCACTAGTGTCAGTACAGTAACCAGAGTCACTAGTGTAACTATAGTCACCACAGACACCAGTGTAACCACAGTCACTAGTGTCACCACAGTCACCAGAGTCACCTGTGTCACCTGTGTCACCAGATTCACTAGAGTCACCACAGTCATCATAGTCACTATTGTCACCACAGTCACTAGTGTCAGTACAGTAACCAGAGTCACTATAGTCACCACAGTCACCAGAGTCACCTGTGTCACCAGATTCACTAGAGTCACCACAGTCATCATGGTCACTATTGTCACCACAGTCACCAGAGTCACTGGTGTCACTAGAGTCACCACAGTCACCAGAGTCACTGGTGTCACTAGAGTCACTATAGTCACCACAGTCACCACAGTCATCAGTGTCACCTGTGTCATTGGAGTAACCAGTGTCACTAGAGTCACCAGAGTCACTATAGTCACCTCTCAATCAATTTCATTTTTATTTATAAAGCCCAATATCACAAATCACAATTTGCCTCACAGGGCTTTACAGCATACGACATCCCTCTGTCCTTAAGACCCTCACAGCGGATAAGGAAAAACTCCCCCAAAAAAAACCCCTTTATCGGGGAAAAAAAACGGTAGAAACCTCAGGAAGAGCAACTGAGGAGGGATCCCTCTTCCAGGATTGATAGACGTGCAATAGATGCCGTACAGAACAGATCAACATGATAAATTAACAGTAATCTATATGACACAATGAGAGAGAGAGAGAGAGAGAGAGAGAGAGACAGAGAGAGAGAGAGAGATGCAGGACAGACGGTAATGACAGTAGCTTACAACAACATAATAATATTATAGTTATAGTTCTGGCTACTGTGGTACAATATGCTGAAAGTATGTATTAATATGTGACAGTATACATGTGTGACAATAGTCATATGTGTATAATAACAGTAGAAGTATGACTAATGACTAATGATGGCAGCAGCAGCAGCAGGAGGCATCTGGCAGGACCACGGCAGCAGCACAACCACACACGTCACGCTGTCCAGGCACCGCTGTGATATGAGTTAATCTGAGAGACAGTGGAGCACAAAGGCTCCGGAGAAGAAGCCGAGTTAGTGACATCCAGAATGGCCGAGTTAGCAAGATGCAGTAATAGAATACGAGAGAGAGAGAGAGAGAGAGAGAGAGAGAGAGAGAGAGAGAGAGAGAGAAGGAGAGAAGGTGCCCGGTGTATTATAGGGGGGTCCTCCGGCAGACTAGGCCTAAGTCAGCCTTACTAGGGGCTGGTGCAGGGCAAGCCTGAGCCAGCCCTAACTATAAGCTTGATCAAAGAGGAAAGTCTTAAGTCTAGTCTTAAAAGTGGAGACGGTGTCTGCCTCCTGGACCGTAACAGGAAGATGATTCCACAGGAGAGGAGCCTGATAGCTGAAGGCTCTGGCTCCTGATCTACTTTTGGAGACTTTAGGGACCACCAGTAACCCTGCGTTTTCAGAGTGCAGTGTTCTGGTGGAATAATATGGCACTATGAGCTCTCTAAGATATGACGGAGCTTGACCATTTAGAGCTTTATAAGTTAACAGTAGGATTTTAAATTCAATTCTGGATTTTACATGGAGCCAGTGCAGAGAAGCTAAAACAGGAGAAATATGATCTTGTTTCTTAGTTCCTGTTAGTACACGTGCTGCTGCATTCTGAATTAGCTGGAGAGTTTTTAAGGACTTACTAGAGCTACCTGACAATAGAGAGTTACAGTAATCCAGCCTTGAGGTAACAAAAGCGTGGACCAATTTTTCTGCATCTTTTCGGGTCAGGATAGGCCTAATTTTCACAATATTACGCAGATGAAAAAATGCAGTCCGTGAGGTTTGTTTTAAATGAGAATTAAAAGACAAATCTTGATCAAATATTACACCGAGGTTTCTTACGGTAGTGCTAGAGACCAGAGCAATGCCATCTAGAGAAACTATGTCATCAGATAAAGAGTCTCTGAGTTGTTCGGGGCCAAGAACAATAACTTCAGTTTTGTCTGAATTTAACATCAGGAAATTGGTGCTCATCAATTTTTTTTATGTCTTTAAGGCAGTTATGGAGTTTAGTTAATTGATTACTTTCTTCTGGCTTCATCGATAAATACAACTGTGTATCATTCGCATAACAATGGAAATTTATAGAGTGATTTCTAATGATGTTACCTAAAGGAAGCATATATAGAGTAAATAGGATTGGTCCGAGCACAGAACCTTGCGGAACTCCAAAACAAACTTTGGTACGTAAGGATGATTCATTACGAACGTCAACAAATTGAAAACGATCAGATAAATAAGATTTAAACCAGCTCAGTGCAGAACCTTTTAGGTCAATTAAGTGATACAGTCTCTGCAGTAGAATTTGATGGTCAATTGTGTCAAACGCCGCACTAAGATCTAATAAAACAAGAAAAGAGACGAGTCCTATGTCTGAAGCAATCAGAAGGTCATTTGTAATTTTAACTAGTGCTGTCTCAGTGCTATGATGCACTCTAAATCCTGACTGAAATTCCTCAAATAAATTATTATCATGGAGAAAATCACACAGCTGCTCTGCGACTACTTTCTCAAGGATCTTTGACATAAAGGGAAGATTAGATATTGGTCTATAGTTGGCTAACACCTCTGGATCCAGGGTGGGCTTTTTTAGTAGAGGTTTAATTACAGCTACCTTAAAAGACTGTGGTACATAGCCTGTTAATAAGGATATATTGATCATATCTAATATATGAATGTTAAATACAGGAAAGACCTCCTTAAGTAGCCTAGTTGGGATGGGGTCTAAGAGACACGTTGATGATTTAGAAGCAGAAATCATTGCTGTCAATTCTTGAAGAGAAATTGGGGAGAAGCAATCTAAATATATATTAGGTCTTACAGCTGTGTTTGAGGTTAGATAGGTAGGCCTACCATCTGATGGCAGGAGGTCATGAATTTTGCCTCTAATAGTTAGAATTTTGTCATTAAAAAAGCTCATAAAATCATTACTGCTAAGGGCTAAAGGAATACAAAGCTCAATAGAGCTTTGACTCTCAGACAGCCTGGCTACAGTGCTGAAAAGAAACCTGGGGTTGTTCTTATTGTCTTCTATTAATGCTGAGTAATAGTTTGCTCTGGCATTGCGGAGGCCCCTCTTATAGGTTTTGAGACTGTCTGTCCAGATTAAATGAGATTCTTCCAGTTTGGTCAATCGCCAATTCCTTTCAAATTTTCGCGATATTTGATTTAACTTACAGGTTTGAGAGTTATACCAAGGAGCGAACTTTCTTTGCTTTTTTAATTTCTTTTTAAGAGGAGCTACAAAGTCGAGCGTTGTTCGCAGCGAGCCTACGGCGCTATCAACAAAATGATCAATTTGGGAGAGGTTAAAGTCGGCACGGGAAACCTCTGTTACTGAAGGTATTGGTATTGAATTTAACGACAAAGTAATCTTTTCCTTAAATTTTGCGACAGCACTAGATAAACATCTAGTTTAACTGTTGCTGAGTGGCTAAAAAGAAATCAAAAGTAAATTTCCGATGCGACAGATTCTGTGGAAAAACTTTTAGGTTATCAATTTCAATTCCATACGTCAGAACTAGATCGAGGGTATGGTTAAAACAGTGAGTGGGTTCATGTACACCCTGACTGGTCGGGGGACAGACACCGTTTGTATAAACCTATGAAAACTATGGCTGGGTAACTGAACTAGAAGCTCAGAGAGGCGTTTAGGACTGCGACTCTCTGTCCTGGTCTCAACTCTGGGTTGTCAGGGATTTAAATTACAAATAAAGTTTGCCAGGTTCCTAGAAATGAGAGCAGCTCCATCCAAAGTGGGATGAATGCCGTCTCTCCTTATAAGACCAGGTTTTCCCCAGAAAGATTGTCAATTATTAACGAAACCCACATCGTTTGCTGGACACCACCTGGACAGCCAGCGATTAAATGAGTGGTCAGATTTGGGAGGGGTCCAGAGAAAACTACGGAGTCCGACATTGTTTTTGCATATTCACACACCGAGGCAATATTAATTTTAGTGACCTCTGATTGGCGTAACCGGGTGTCATTGCTGCCGACGTGAATAACAATCTTACTGAATCTACGTTTAGCTTTAGCCAGCAGTTTTAAATTTTACTCGATGTCGCCCACTCTGGTCCCAGGGATACATTTGACTATGGCCGATGGTGTTGCTAACTTCACGTTTCTCAGAATAGAGCTGCCAATGACCAGAGTTTTATCCTCAGCGGGTGTGTCGCTGAGTGGGGAAAAGTGGTTGGAAACGTGAACAGGCTGGTGGTGAGCAGTGGGCTTCGGCTTGGAGCTATGCTTCTGGTGAACCGTAACCCAACCTCCCGGCTGAACGGGAGTTGCCGGAGGACAGTTAGCAGAGGCTAAGGCTATGCTATGTGGCTCCGCACCGGCTACAGGGGGCTGGCTAACTACCGCAGCTACTGAATGGTTTTCCATGGTGCGGAGCCGCGCTTCTAATTCACTAAGCCTCGCCTCCAACGCAGCAAATAAGCTACACTTATTACAATTACCACTGTCGCTAAAGGAGGCAGAGGCATTACTGAACATGTGACACACCGGGCAAGAAAGAGCAGGAGAAGGGGAAGCCATGGCTAAGCTAAAGTAGCTAACAACGCTAAGAGTGTGCAAACAACAGCTAGGAGATTAGCGAGAAGGTCGAAGAAAGAAGGAGAGCTATAAGTGCTTAAACAGAACCAGCGTGGGTTAAGACTTGAAGTAGACGTTAAAACAACTGCGGTGAGAAAGCAGGGTAGCAGAATTCACAGCCTCTGTCACCAGAGTCACCAGTGTCACCAGTGTCACTAGTGTCACTAGAGTCACCACAGTCACCACAGTCACTATAGTCACCTCTGTCACCAGAGTCACCAGAGTCACTAGTGTCACCACAGTCATCAGTGTCTCCTGTGTCACCAGAGTAACCAGTGTCACTAGAGTCACCAGAGTCACTAGGTCACCACAGTCACTATAGTCACCTTTGTCACCCGAGTCACCACAGTCACTATAGTCATCATCATCATCATCATCACCAGAGTCACTAGTGTCACCAGAGCCACCAGAGTCACTATAGTCATAACAATCACCAGAGTCACTAGTGTCACCAGAGCCACCAGTGTCACTGCCGCAGAAGTAGACAGTGACCAACAATGACTTTGCGTCATATGTTATAAAGAAATCAACAGGGAGTGAACCTACAGAACATTCAGTCACCAGAGTCACTGCAGTCACCACAGTCACCAGAGTCACTACAGTCACCAGAGCCACTAGTGTCACCAGAGTTACCAGTCACCAGTGTCACCACTTTCATCACTGTCACCAGAGTAACAAGAGTCACTACTTTCATCACTGTCACCAGAGTCACAAGAGTCACCAGTGTCACCAGTCACATGAGTTATCAGTGTCACGAGAGTCACCAGTGTCACCAGAGCCACGAGAGTCACATGAGTCAACAGTGTCTACAGTGTCACCAGAGTCACCAGTGTCACCAGTGTGACCTGGCACCAGAGTCACCAAAGTCACTAGTGTCACCACAGTCACCACAGTCACCAGTGTTACTACTGTCACCGCAGTCACCACAGTCACCACAGTCACAAGAGTCACTAGTGTCACCACAGTCACTAGTGTCGCCGCAGTCACCACAGTCACAAGAGTCACTAGTGTCACCACAGTCACCAGTGTTACTACTGTCACCGCAGTCACCACAGTCACAAGAGTCACTAGTGTCACCACAGTCACTAGTGTCGCCACAGTCACCACAGTCACAAGTGTGGCCGCAGTCACCACAGTCACTAGTGTCACCACAGTCACTAGTGTCACCACAGTCACCATAGTCACCAGTGTTACTAGTGTCACTGCAGTCACCACAGTCACTAGTGTCACCTCTGTCACCACAGTCACAAGAGTCACTAGTGTCACCAGTGTTACTAGTGTCACTGCAGTCACCACAGTCAATATTGTCACCACAGTCACCACAGTCACTAGTGTCATCACAGTCACCATAGTCACCAGTGTTACTAGGGTCACCGCAGTCACCACAGTCACTAGTGTCACCACAGTTACCTGTGTCACCACAGTCAGAAGAGTCACTAGTGTCACCACAGTCACTAGTGTCACTATAGTCACCAAAGTCACCAGTGTCACCACATTCATCAGAGTCACCAGTGTCACCCCAGTCACCCCAGTCACCAGTGTTACTACTGTGACCGCAGTCACCACAGTCACAAGAGTCAGTAGTGTCACCACAGTCACCAGTGTCATTAGTGTCCCTAGTGTCACCACAGTCACTAGTGTTGCCGCAGTCACCACATTCACTAGTGTCACCAGTGTTACTAGTGTCACAGCAGTCACCACAGTCACTATTGTCAACACAGTCACCACAGTCACTAATGTCACCACAGTCACCATAGTCATTGGTGTCACCACAGTCACCAGTGTTACTAGTGTCACTGCAGTCACCACAGTCACTATTGTCAGCACGGTCACAATAGTCTCTAGGTGTCAGTAGTGTCACCACAGTCACCACAGTCACTAGTGACTGTGGTGACAGCAAACAATGTGGGTTTCGTTAATAATTGGCAAACTTTCTGGGGAAAACCTGGTCTTATTAGGAGAGACGGCATTCATCCCACTTTGGACAGAGCTGCTCTCATTTCTAGGAACCTGGCAAACTTTATTAGTAATTTAAATCCCTGACAACCCAGAGTTGAGACCAGGACAGAGAGTCGCAGTCCTAAACGCCTCTCTGAGCTTCTAGTTCAGTTACCCAGCCATAGTTTTCATAGGTTTATACAAACGGTGTCTGTCCCCCGACCACCTAAATTATTTAAATCTAAAATTAAACAAAGAGGAGTTGTGCATAACAACCTCATAAAAATTAAAACCTCTTCTGTGACAGAAAGACAAAACAGGAGAATTAAATGCGGACTGTTAAATATCAGGTCTCTGTCGTCTAAAGCAGTGTTAGTAAACGAATTAATATCAGATAATCATATTGATTTACTCAGTCTCACTGAAACCTGGCTGTGTCCAGATGAATATGTTAGTCTAAATGAGTCCACTCCTCCCAGTCATAATAATACCCACATTCCTCGAGGCAGCGGCCGAGGAGGGGGAGTTGCAGCCATTTTTAACTCTAGTCTGTTAATCAGCCGTAAACCTAAACTAGATTATAATTCATTTGAAAGCCTCGTTCTTAGTCTTTTACACCCGACCTGGAAAACCTCGCAGCCACTTTTATTTGTTATAGTGTACCGTGCTCCTGGCCCATATTCTGAATTTGTATCTGAATTCTCAGAGTTTTTATCCAGATTAGTTCTTAAATCAGATAAAGTTATTATTGTAGGCGATTTTAACATTCATGTCGACGTTGATAATGACTCCCTGGCTACTGCGTTTATCTCATTAATAGACTCCATTGGCTTCAGTCAGGGTGTACATGAACCCACTCACTGTTTTAACCATACCCTCGATCTAGTTCTGACGTATGGAATTGAAATTGATAACCTAAAATTCTTTCCACAGAATCCCTCGCTATCGGATCATTATCTGATTACTTTTGATTTCTTTTTACTCAATTACACGCCACTCAGCAACAGTTACTATACTAGATGTTCATCAGATAGTGCTGTCGCAAAATTTAAGGAAAAGATTACTTCATCGTTAAATTCAATACCAATACCTTCAGTAACAGAGGTTTCCCGTGCCGACTTTAACCTCTCCCAAATTGGTTATTTTGTCGATAGCGCCGTAGGCTCGCTGCGAACAACACTCGACTCTGTAGCTCCTCTTAAAAAGAAGTTAAAAAAGCAAAGAAAGTTCGCTCCTTGGTATAACTCTCAAACCCGTAGGTTAAAACAAATATCGCGAAAATTTGAAAGGAATTGGCGATTAACCAAACAGGAAGAATCTCGTTTAATCTGGACAGACAGTCTCAAAACCTATAAGAGGGGCCTCCGCAATGCCAGAGCAAACTATTACTCAGCATTAATAGAAGAAAACAAGAACAACCCCAGGTTTCTTTTCAGCACTGTAGCCAGGCTGACTGAGAGTCAAAGCTCTATTGAGCCTTGTATTCCTTTAGCCCTTAGCAGTAATGATTTTATGAGCTTTTTTAATGACAAAATTCTAACTATTAGAGGCAAAATTCATGACCTCCTGCTATCTAACCTCAAACACAGCTGTAAGACCTAATATATATTTAGATTGCTTCTCCCCAATTTCTCTTCAAGAATTGACAGCAGTGATTTCTGCTTCTAAATCATCAACGTGTCTCTTAGACCCCATCCCAACTAGGCTACTTAAGGAGGTCTTTCCTTTAGTTAACACTCATATATTAGATATGATCAATATATCCTTATTAACAGGCTATGTACCACAGTCTTTTAAGGTAGCTGTAATTAAACCTCTACTAAAAAAGCCCACCCTGGATCCAGAGGTGTTAGCCAACTATAGACCAATATCTAATCTTCCCTTTATGTCAAAGATCCTTGAGAAAGTAGTCGCAGAGCAGCTGTGTGATTTTCTCCATGATAATAATTTATTTGAGGAATTTCAGTCAGGATTTAGAGCGCATCATAGCACTGAGACAGCACTAGTTAAAATTACAAATGACCTTCTGATTGCTTCAGACAAGGGACTTGTCTCTGTACTTGTTTTATTAGATCTTAGTGCGGCGTTTGACACAATTGACCATCAAATTCTACTGCAGAGACTGGATCACTTAATTGGCCTAAAAGGTTCTGCACTGAGCTGGTTTAAATCTTATTTATCTGATCGTTTTCAATTTGTTGACGTTTGTAATGAATCATCCTTACGTACCAAAGTTTGTTTTGGAGTTCCGCAAGGTTCTGTGCTCGGACCAATCCTATTTACTCTATATATGCTTCCTTTAGGTAACATCATTAGAAATCACTCTATAAATTTCCATTGTTATGCGGATGATACTCAGTTGTATTTATCGATGAAGCCAGAAGAAATGAATCAATTAACTAAACTCCATAACTGCCTTAAAGACATAAAAGCTTGGATGAGCACCAATTTCCTGATGTTAAATTCAGACAAAACTGAAGTTATTGTTCTTGGCCCCAAACAACTCAGAGACTGTTTATCTGATGACATAGTTTCTCTTGATGGCATTGCTCTGGCCTCTAGCACTACCATAAGAAACCTTGGAGTAATATTTGATCAAGATTTGTCTTTTAATTCTCATTTAAAACAAACCTCACGGACTGCATTTTTTCATCTGCGGAATATTGTGAAAATTAGGCCTATCCTGACCCGAAAAGATGCAGAAAAATTGGTCCACGCTTTTGTTACCTCAAGGCTGGATTACTGTAACTCTCTATTATCAGGTAGCTCAAGTAAGTCCCTAAAAACTCTCCAGCTAATTCAGAATGCAGCAGCACGTGTACTAACAGGAACTAAGAAACGAGATCATATTTCTCCTGTTTTAGCTTCTCTGCACTGGCTCCCTATAAAATCCAGAATTGAATTTAAAATCCTACTGTTAACTTATAAAGCTCTAAATGGTCAAGCTCCGTCATATCTTAGAGAGCTCATAGTGCCATATTATCCCACCAGAACACTGCGCTCTGAGAACGCAGGGTTACTCGTGGTCCCTAAAGTCTCCAAAAGCAGATCAGGAGCCAGAGCCTTCAGCTATCAGGCTCCTCTCCTGTGGAATCATCTTCCTGTTACGGTCCGGGAGGCAGACACCGTCTCCACATTTAAGACTAGACTTAAGACTTTCCTCTTTGATAAAGCTTATAGTTAGGGCTGGCTCAGGCTTGCCCTGTACCAGCCCCTAGTTAGGCTGACTTAGGCCTAGTCTGCCGGAGGACCCCCCTATAATACACCGGGCACCTTCTCTCCTTCTCTCCTCTTCTCTCTCTCTCTCTCTCTCTCTCTCGTATTCTATTACTGCATCTTGCTAACTTGGCCATTCTGGATGTCACTAACTCGGCTTCTTCTCCGGAGCCTTTGTGCTCCACTGTCTCTCAGATTAACTCATATCACAGCGGTGCCTGGACAGCGTGACGTGTGTGGTTGTGCTGCTGCCGTGGTCCTGCCAGATGCCTCCTGCTGCTGCTGCTGCCATCATTAGTCATTAGTCATACTTCTACTGTTATTTTACACATATGACTATTGTCACACATGTATATTGTCACATATTAATACATACTTTCAACATATTGTATCACAATAGCCAGAACTATGACATTATTACTTTCATTAACGTTGTTGTAAGCTACTGTCATTACCTGCATCTCTCTCTCTCTCTCTCTCTCTGTCTCATTGTGTCATATAGATTACTGTTAATTTATTATGCTGATCTGTTCTGTACGACATCTATTGCACGTCTGTCCGTCCTGGAAGAGGGATCCCTCCTCAGTTGCTCTTCCTGAGGTTTCTACCGTTTTTTTTTCCCCGATAAAGGGTTTTTTTTTGGGGAGTTTTTCCTTATCCGCTGTGAGGGTCTTAAGGACAGAGGGATGTCGTATGCTGTAAAGCCCTGTGAGGCAAATTGTGATTTGTGATATTGGGCTTTATAAATAAAATTGATTGAAATTGATTGATAGTGTCACCACAGTCACCATAGTCACCAGTGTTACTAGTGTCACTGCAGTCACAACAGTCACTAGTGTCACCACAGTCACCATAGTCACAAGAGTCACTATTGTCACCCCAGTCACCACAGTCACAATAGTCTCTATTATCACCAGTCACCAGTGTCACTAGTGTCACCACAGTCACCAGAGTTACTACTCTCACCAGTGTCATAAGAGTCACTAGTGTCACCACAGTCACTATAGTCACCAGAGTCACCAGTCAGCAGTGTTACTAGGGTCACCACAGTCACTAGTGTCACCACAGTCACAAGAGTCACTAGTGTCACCACAGTCACTAGTGTCACTATAGTCACCACAGTGACTAGTGTCACTACAGTCACCAGAGTCACTAGTGTCATCACAGTCACCAGAGTCACCAGAGTCACTAGGTCACTACAGTCACCACAGTCACTATAGTCATAACAATCACCAGAGTCAGTAGGTCACCACTGTCACCAGAATCACCAGAGTCACTATAGTCATAACAATCACCAGAGTCACTAGTGTCACCAGAGCCACCAGTGTCACTGCCGCAGAAGTAGCCAGTGACCAACAATGACTTTGCGTCATATGTTATAAAGAAATCAACAGGGAGGGAACCTACAGAACATTCAGTCACCAGAGTCACTGCAGTCACCACAGTTACTATAGTCACCCGAGTCACCAGTGTCACTACAGTCACCAGAATCAGAATCAGAATCAGTAAACTTTATCATCCCACTGTGGGGGGGGGGGTAATCTGTAGTACAGCCAGCAGAGAAAGAAATAACATTAACAACAACAGAACAGCAGAAGCCTTTTTTGGGAGGCCAGCTGGTGGGCGGGGTCAGACAGGATAGTGTGGCCTTTTCTTGTAGCCCTGGCTCTGTACAGAACAGAGAGCTCCTGAAGGCTGACCCCCGCTATTCTGCCACACATCCTCACTATATTGCTGAGCCTGTTCCTGTCTTTTACAGTGAGGGACCCAAACCAGCAAATAAAAGAGAAGGTTAAAACAGACTCAATAAAACGAGAATAAAACATCTTCAGTGTAGTGTCTACATTAAAACTTCTCAACTTACGATAAAAGTACATGCGCTGGTGGGCCTTTGCACAAATTGTGTCTGTATTGGCCTCAAAAGTCAAGTTACTGTCAATAATAGTGCCCAAGTATTTATACTGTTGTACAATGTCAACCGCCTGACCATGTATAAAAACGGGAATGAGGTGGAGGTTTTTTCCTAAAATCAATAAGGAGTTCTTTAGTTTTAAGAACATTGATTTTTAAAAAAGAGCTCTCGCACCATTTGCTAAAATCCTTTACCACTGGGCCGTGAGTACTGTCATGATTGTTTAAAAGAGACACAATTACCGAATCATCGGCAAATTTAATGATGTGCTTATCAGCATGCTGACTGCGACATTCATTTGTATATAAAATGAATAAAAGTGGTGAAAGGACACAGCCTTGAGGCGAACCAGTGGAGGATAAAAGTACGTCAGATAAAAAGCCATTCACTTTCACCCTCTGAGGTCTGTCAGTTAAAAAGTCAACAAGCCAAGATATTAAGCCCTGGTCAAGGTTATGTATGTTGGTCAGACGGTCAGCTAAAATATGCAGTTGAATGCAAGTAAAAGCAGAAGAAAAATCAATAAAAAGGAGACGTGCAAAGTTATGTGCCCCCTCAAGATGCCCGAAGACCAGGCTGAGAAGGGTATTGACAGCGTCATCAACACTCCTGCCTGCTCTGTAGGCAAATTGCAATGGATCAAGGCTGCTCTGCATTTTGCTTAAGATCTCAGCCTTTATGATGTGTTCAAAGGACTTCATGATGAGAGAGGTTAAAGCAACAGGCCGAAAGTCATTTTGGGTTTTGGGTGCCCTTATCTTGGGCACCGGGACAATGATGGAGTCTTTCCAGAGAGTAGGGACCCTGCAGAGCTGGAGGGATTGCCTGAAGATGAGAGTGAAGATGCCAGCCAACTCCTCTGCACAGTTCTTTAGAACTCTGCCACCAATGTTGTCTGGCCCAGGACTTTTCCTCTCTTTCACTCCTTTAAAAAGCTTACAGACAGTGCCTTCGCTTATCTCTATGGAGACCTCTGGCTGGGCAGAAGGAGCGAATCTATATGTTGATAGCTCATTACTGAAATCACCAGTGTTAAAACGATTATAAAAACTGTTTAGATCACTGGCAAGCTTGGAATCAGACATGCCAGCGAGAGAAATAGGGCTTCTATTTGATTGTCTAGAGTTACCTGAAGTAAGCAGGGTTTGCACCTTATTTTTATATTTAATTTTGGAAAGTTTAAGTTCACGCTTAACTTCCTTTTGTAGTTCCCTACTACGAGTGATGTCACCTTTCTTAAAGCTGATGTTTCTCTGGTTAATGACATTTTTAACTGATTTCGATACCCACGGCTTATTATTAGGGAAGATAGAAATTAATTTTCTGGTAATTATCAAATCTTCACAGAAATTAATATATGAGGTGACAGTTTCAGTCAGGTCGTTCAAATCTGAACAAGTGTCCACAAATAAATCCCAGTCTGTGCAGAGAAAGCAGTCCTGGAGACGCTGGATAGAATCCTCTGACCAGACTGGAACCAACCTCCGCTCGGGTTTTGTTTCCTTCAGGACAGGTTTGTACACCGGACATAAATAAACCACACTGTGGTCAGAAGTACCCAGGGGAGCTCTCGGAAAGGATTTATATGCACCTTTAATTGATCCGTAACAAAGAACCAGGCACCTCGAATTCCTGGTGGGGCAGGTGACATATTGGTGAAAGTTTGAGAGTGGCTTCCCGAGTGTGCAGTGATTAAAATTGCCCATAAT
The DNA here is from genome assembly GCA_013133815.1 of Cromileptes altivelis. Taxonomy (NCBI): domain Eukaryota; kingdom Metazoa; phylum Chordata; class Actinopteri; order Perciformes; family Serranidae; genus Cromileptes; species Cromileptes altivelis. Next base: position 60,759 of record CM023142.1, on the reverse strand, counting down.
GAAGGTAGGGGCATCCGGTGTAATGTTCTGAAGCCGGTGGACTGTGTCTGCAATAACCCGTGTGGCATTAGCGGCATTTGCTTTTGGGTGAATATAAACGAGGGTTATGAATAGTTGTGGGAATTCCCTCGGGAGATAAAAGGGGCGCAGAGAAACAGAGAGAAGTTCGATATCCGGAGTGCATAGAGTTTCTCTGACAACTGAAGTGCTGCACCAGTGTTTATTAACATATAAACAGAGTCCGCCACCCAGTGATTTCCCCGTCACTGTGGGGTCTCTGTCGAGACGCAGTGGTTCCCCGAAGCCATCTATAGCCAAATCGGGATGCAGATCCTGCTGCTTAAGCCACGTCTCTGTCACAGCAATGAGGCAAGCACTTTTGTACTCGGAGAGAAACTTTACATTTGCTTGCAAGTCATCCACCTTGTTCCGAAGAGTCTGTGCGTTGATGAGGATGATCGAGGGCAGGGGGATCCTGCGGTGGCCCTGTCCACCACGTCTGCCCGTCTTCCTCGCTCCATGTCCCGGCTGGAAAGCCGAGCTCACTCTCACCAGAGAAGAATCACGACGGACGATCTCCGCAGGGAACGACTCACAGTCCACAATACCCCCACCAGCATTCTGGAAAAGCAGAAGGAACTCCCGTCCATACTGGCATGACTCAGGGGATACAGAATGTCCTCTCAGAAGGCCAAAACAGAGTGTCAAGGCAAGGAGGTAAACGATCCACCTTTTAATATCCATAATGTCACTACAGTCACCAGAGTCACTAGTGTCACCAGAGTCACTATAGTCATCACAATCACCAGAGTCACTAGTGTCACCAGAGTCACCAGTGTCACTGCCGCAGAAGTAGCCAGTGACCAACAGTGACTTTGCGTCATACGTTATAAAGAAATCAACAGGGAGTGAACCTACAGAACATTTATACTGATACTAACCAATCATGTTGCGTGGATGCCCAAAGTGGGCATCGCTGTAGCCAAGGCAGACTCCCCCATTGGTCAAAGCCACCAGGTCGACATCCTGGTGGGAGAAGATAGATGACCAGTCTCTCTGCCCGACACCGTACACCCGCAGCCTGGCTATCCCTCCATCTGACCAACAAACACAGAAACACACAAATAACAAATACATAGATAACAAATACACAAATACACTCTGTAGTGTTATAATTATTGCTTTTATAGTCATTGACTGTGTGTGTGTGTGTGTGTGTGTGTGTGTGTGTGTGTGAGAGTGAGTGAGTGAGTGAGGGTGTGTGTGTGTGTGTGTGTGTGTGTGTGTGTGTGTGTGTACCTGGGTGCATGTTCAGGCGCAGGTGTGTGACTCGGTGGATGAAGGTGACCTTGAAGTGATTATGGCAACAGTCTGAATATCCAGGGTTCAGCTCTGACACACACACAAGCTCTGGCCACGCCTCAGAGCCAAGCTGTCAATCAAACACATGTCAGCTGTCAATCAAGCACATGCCAGCTGTCAGTCAAACACACGTCAGATGTAGATCAAACACACATGTCAGCTGTAGATCAAACACCTGTCAGATGTCAGTCAAACACATGTCAGATGTAGATCAAACACACGTCAGCTGTCAATCAAACACATGTCAGCTGTAGATCAAACACCTGTCAGCTGTAGATCAAACACCTTTCAGATGTAGATCAAACACACGTCAGCTGTCAATCAAACACATGTCAGCTGTAGATCAAACACCTGTCAGCTGTCAATCAAACACAAGTCAGCTGTAGATCAAACACCTGTCAGCTGTCAATCAAACACCTGTCAGCTGTAGATCAAACACACATCAGCTGTCAATCAAACATGTCAGCTGTAGATAAAACACTTGTCAGCTGTAGATCAAACACCTGTCAGCTGTCAATCAAACACATGTCAGCTGTAGATCAAACACCTGTCAGCTGTCAATCAAACACCTGTCAGCTGTCAATCAAACACCTGTCAGCTGTAGATCAAACACCTTTCAGATGTAGATCAAACACACATCAGCTGTCAATCAAACACATGTCAGCTGTAGATAAAACACTTGTCAGCTGTAGATCAAACACACATCAGCTGTCAATCAAACACATGTCAGCTGTAGATAAAACACTTGTCAGCTGTAGATCAAACACCTGTCAGCTGTCAATCAAACACATGTCAGCTATAGATCAAACACCTGTCAGCTGTAGATAAAACACTTGTCAGCTGTAGATCAAACACCTGTCAGCTGTCAATCAAACACATATCAGCTGTAGATCAAACACCTGTCAGCTGTCAATCAAAAACATGTCAGCTGTAGATCAAACACCTGTCAGCTGTCAATCAAACACATGTCAGCTGTAGATCAAACACCTGTCAGCTGTAGATCAAACACCTTTCAGATGTAGATCAAACACACATCAGCTGTCAATCAAACACGTCAGCTGTAGATCAAACACCTGTCAGCTGTCAGTCAAACACACGTCAAATGTAGATCAAACACACATCTGCTGTCAATCAAACTCACGTCAGCTGTAGATCAAACACCTGTCAGCTGTAGATCAAACACATGTCAGATGTAGATCAAACACACGTCAGCTGTATATCAAACACCTGTCAGATGTCAATCAAACACATGTCAGCTGTAGATCAAACACCTGTCAGCTGTCAATCAAACACATGTCAGCTGTAGATCAAACACATGTCAGCTGTAGATCAAACACCTGTCAGCTGTCGATCAAACACACGTCAGCTGTCGATCAAACACCTGTCAGCTGTCAATCAAGCACACGTCAGCTGTAGATCAAACACCTGTCAGCTGTAGATCAAACACCTGTCAGCTGTCGATCAAACACACGTCAGCTGTCGATCAAACACCTGTCAGCTGTCAATCAAGCACACGTCAGCTGTAGATCAAACACATGTCAGCTGTAGATCAAACACCTGTCAGCTGTAGATCAAACACCTGTCAGCTGTCGATGAAACACACGTCAGCTGTCGATCAAACACCTGTCAGCTGTCAATCAAGCACACGTCAGCTGTCAATCAAACACTTGTCAGCTGTAGATCAAACACCTCTCAGCTGTCAATCAAACACATGTTAGCTGTAGATCAAACACATGTCAGCTGTAGATCAAACACCTGTCAGCTGTAGATCAAACACCTCTCAGCTGTCAATCAAGCACACGTCAGCTGTAGATCAAACACATGTCAGCTGTAGATCAAACACCTGTCAGCTGTAGATCAAACACCTGTCAGCTGTAGATCAAACACCTGTCAGCTGTAGATCAAACACCTGTCAGCTGTCGATCAAACACACGTCAGCTGTCGATCAAACACCTGTCAGCTGTCAATCAAACACACGTCAGCTGTCGATCAAACACCTGTCAGCTGTCAATCAAGCACACGTCAGCTGTAGATCAAACACATGTCAGCTGTAGATCAAACACCTGTCAGCTGTAGATCAAACACATGTCAGCTGTAGATCAAACACCTGTCAGCTGTAGATCAAACACCTGTCAGCTGTAGATCAAACACCTGTCAGCTGTCGATCAAACACACGTCAGCTGTCGATCAAACACCTGTCAGCTGTCAATCAAACACACGTCAGCTGTCGATCAAACACCTGTCAGCTGTCAATCAAGCACACGTCAGCTGTAGATCAAACACATGTCAGCTGTAGATCAAACACCTGTCAGCTGTAGATCAAACACCTGTCAGCTGTCGATGAAACACACGTCAGCTGTCGATCAAACACCTGTCAGCTGTCAATCAAGCACACGTCAGCTGTCAATCAAACACTTGTCAGCTGTAGATCAAACACCTCTCAGCTGTCAATCAAACACATGTTAGCTGTAGATCAAACACATGTCAGCTGTAGATCAAACACCTGTCAGCTGTAGATCAAACACCTCTCAGCTGTCAATCAAGCACACGTCAGCTGTAGATCAAACACATGTCAGCTGTAGATCAAACACATGCCAGCTGTCAATCAAACACACGTCAGCTGTAGATCAAACACATGTCAGCTGTAGATCAAACACTTCTCAGCTGTCAATCAAACACATGTTAGCTGTAGATCAAACACATGTCAGCTGTAGATCAAACACCTGTCAGCTGTAGATCAAACACCTCTCAGCTGTCAATCAAGCACACGTCAGCTGTAGATCAAACACATGTCAGCTGTAGATCAAACACCTGTCAGCTGTAGATCAAACACATGCCAGCTGTCAATCAAACACACGTCAGCTGTAGATCAAACACATGTCAGCTGTAGATCAAACACCTCTCAGCTGTCAATCAAACACATGTTAGCTGTAGATCAAACACCTCTCAGCTGTCAATCAAACACATGTTAGCTGTAGATCAAACACCTGTCAGCTGTCAATCAAACACCTGTCAGCTGTAGATCAAACACCTCTCAGCTGTCAATCAAACACACGTCAGCTGTAGATCAAACACATGTCAGCTGTAGATCAAACACTTCTCAGCTGTCAATCAAACACATGTTAGCTGTAGATCAAACACATGTCAGCTGTAGATCAAACACCTGTCAGCTGTAGATCAAACACCTCTCAGCTGTCAATCAAGCACACGTCAGCTGTAGATCAAACACATGTCAGCTGTAGATCAAACACCTGTCAGCTGTAGATCAAACACATGCCAGCTGTCAATCAAACACACGTCAGCTGTAGATCAAACACATGTCAGCTGTAGATCAAACACCTCTCAGCTGTCAATCAAACACATGTTAGCTGTAGATCAAACACCTCTCAGCTGTCAATCAAACACATGTTAGCTGTAGCTCAAACACCTGTCAGCTGTCAATCAAACACCTGTCAGCTGTAGATCAAACACCTCTCAGCTGTCAATCAAACACATGTCAGCTGTAGATCAAACACCTGTCAGTTGTAGATCAAACACCTGTCAGCTGTAGATCAAACACATGCCAGCTGTCAATCAAACACACGTCAGCTGTAGATCAAACACCTGTCAGCTGTCAATCAAACACATGTCAGCTGTAGATCAAACACCTGTCAGCTGTAGATCAAACACATTTCAGATGTAGATCAAACACCTGTCAGCTGTCAGTCAAACACACGTCAGCTGTAGATCAAACACCTGTCAGCTGTAGATCAAACACATGTCAGATGTAGATCAAACACACGTCAGCTGTAGATCAAACACCTGTCAGATGTCAATCAAACACATGTCAGCTGTAGATCAAACACATGTCAGCTGTAGATCAAACACCTGTCAGCTGTCAATCAAACACATGTCAGCTGTAGATCAAACACCTGTCAGTTGTAGATCAAACACCTGTCAGCTGTAGATCAAACACCTGTCAGCTGTCGATCAAACACACGTCAGCTGTAGATCAAACACCTGTCAGTTGTAGATCAAACACCTGTCAGCTGTAGATCAAACACCTGTCAGCTGTCAATCAAACACACATCAGCTGTAGATCAACCACACGTCAGCTGTCCACCAAACACACGTCAGCTGTCAATCAAACTCACGTCAGCTGTAGATCAAACACATGTCAGCTGTCAATCAAACACACGTCAGCTGTAGATCAAACACCTGTCAGTTGTAGATCAAACACCTGTCAGCTGTAGATCAAACACCTGTCAGCTGTAGATCAAACACCTGTCAGCTGTCAATCAAACACACATCAGCTGTAGATCAACCACACGTCAGCTGTCCACCAAACACACGTCAGCTGTCAATCAAACTCACGTCAGCTGTAGATCAAACACATGTCAGCTGTCAATCAAACACACGTCAGCTGTAGATCAAACACACGTCAGCTGTCAATCAAACACACACCAGCTGTCAATCAAACAAACGTCAGCTGTCAATCACATTCCTCACAGTAACCTTGGCAACAGCAGCCAGCTGAATGTCGGAGGCGGCCATGCCGGTTCGGTCTCCGTCCAGGCTGAAGGTTGTTGGTTCGTCTGGTGAAGAACCTTAAATATTAACACAGGTTCATGGCCGCTCTCAACTAAGTCTCAGTGGTCACTTTATTAGGTACACCTTTACATCTGAAAACAGTCGTGTACATCAGCTCTGACACTTCTCTGTATAAAATGTATAATTAAATTTACTAAAATGTTAAGTAAGTTTTTTGTTGACACTGCTTGAAAAGATTAAATTCAATGATGTGTGTGTAACTGAGGAGGTCGTAGTTAAACACAGTTTATTATCATCCATCTTGATGTTTCAGTTTCCTGGTTGGTTGTTTTCTTTACATCGGGGTTCAGGAAATGTGACACTGCTTCCTTCACAGATTACATCTGTATTTGTATAAATATAATAAAACCTGCTGGGTTTTTCTGTTTGTGTGTCACACATTAAAGTTTCTCACAGAGTTTGAGGAGTGAAGCATCGTATGAAGTGAAGCGTCTCATACTTTACGATGAGTATCAGAAGAATTCGTACCCAGACAGCTGGCCTGGATGGAGATGTGAGGTGAATGATTTCCAGTGAAGAAGGACGTGTCGACATCAAAACCATATATCCGTCCTGGTACTCCCAGCTGGATGATGCACCAGTCATGACCTCCACAAAACAACAACAACAAAAAAATAATTAGGTCGTGTCCATGTCAGACAAAGTCCAACAAATTCATCTGTGCATGTGAACAAAGATTCAGACGATTGACAACAGCTCTAAACTAAAAGATAACCCCAAACAAACAAACAAAAAAACTCTTAAGAGTTTTCTGGATCAATAGATTAATATCAGTTAATCACAGATATGTTGACACATTCATCAGCTGATCAGTAAATGTCACAGATACTGTATGTTTGAAGACAATTATAAACAGAAAACAATACTGAACAAAAACATAAACGCAACACTTTTGTTTTTGCTCCCATTTTTCATGAGCTGAACTCAAAGATCTAAAACATTTTCTACATACACAAAAGACCATTTCCCTCAAATATTGTTCACAAATCTTTCTAAATCTGTGTAAAGCTACGTTTACACTGCAGGCCTTAATGCCCAGTTCCGATTTATTGCCCAAATCCGATTTTTTGTTTGGCTGTTCACATTACATTTTAAAATGTGGCCTATCTACGGACTGATGTGTGAACAGCTCACGCTCCTGAACTGACCCGCATGCGCAGTTCATAGTTGATGACATCACGCGCATAACTGTGTTTACGGAAGCGAACATGGCAGCGGCAACAGGACTTTATGGTCTTATGTTAAAAACAATGTTTGGCGGCAGCCGGCAAATTTGTGAGCGGGTGCTATGGATAAGGAAGAAGAGGAGAAAGAAAATCAATGTTTTAATGATGGCTTTGTGCGGAGCAATGGCTGCAACATCCGTACAGAGGAGTATGTGGATGCACTGTCGGAGCCAGGAGTGGTGGGATCGGGATGTGACTGGTTTCACAGATCAGGATTTCTTCCAGAACTTCAGAATGTCGAGGAATACCTTTCACTACATTTGTCAGCGCCTGTCCTCGAGACTGTCGAGGCGAGATATGTCGTTCAGGAGATCCATCTCCTCTAGAAAGCGAGTAGGAGTGGGACTATATTGGTTAGCAACAGGGACGGGTTACTGCACCTTGGTCAACCTGTTTGGCATCGCCAAGTCCTCCGTTTGTTCTATTGTCCATGACTTTTGCAAAGCTGTTCATCATGTCCTCATGCCTGACTACATTAAACTACCCCAGGGAGACGATCTCCAGGAGGTGCTGCAGGGCTTCAGACAGAGGTGGGGGTTCCCCCAGTGTGCTGGGGCGATCGACGGGAGTCACATCCCTATAATTGCACCTGAAGAAAATCATGTTGACTATTTCAACCGTAAAGGCTGGCACTCTGTCATCCTACAAGGCGTTGTTGATCACCATTTTTTTTTTATCTTGCCTTTATCTCAATATTGATATTCATTAAAAGTAGACAGTGTTGTAATCATGAGACCTACATGGAAGAGATGTGTACAGTGATAAAATACCTATTTACACAGTATATTTACACAAGCACTGCACTTAAGTACAATTCCACTTGTTGTTTCACACATATATTTCACAATATTTCACACATGTGGCTGATGATTGTCTCTCTAGGTTATGGACATTAAGAAGGGACTAAAGTAAATCCACCACTCTGTTCAAGTAAAACCACTGCAAATTATGGAAAACATGTTTTTCATGCCTTAACAACTAATTGTAATATTAACTGACAATATCAATGTGGTATAAAGGAACTTTTTTCTGCAGGAAAATAAATTTATCACCAGTGAAATCACATTTTCATAAGTTAATTGAAATGTACAAGTATATATAGAAGCTATGCAAACACATTAACCTGAGTAAAGGTTATCAGTTACTAACCCTGATCACAGTGCACTAGCAATGTAACTACCACCTGGCAATTCTTTGTATTATTTTGCAAGTTATGGATGCTCAACTCATTACATCTTCTCTCATCAGTTTCACCAACATCTACACTGGATGGCCTGGAAGCGTTCACGACGCCAGGGTTCTCAAGAACTCCAGGATCTACACAATGGCAGAGAGAGGGGAGCTTTTTCCAGGTTTTTACCTCAGTCACCACTTTTTCTTTTTACGACAAGACACAATGTTACTCTAATATTGCAGTTTGTGATCACAAATAATGGGCCATAAAAATATGCATTCTTGTCAACCTATACTGAAGTTAAATTTGATTAAGGGGTATCCTTTTGAATTGCATTTAATCAAGCAGGTGGTCACAATATTATGACAATGTTATGATATCATGTTTCTCTTATCTTAGGACACTGAAGAGATCAATGGCGTCCAAGTCCCAATAATGCTGCTTGGTGATCCTGCATACCCCCTGCGAACCTGGCTGCTCAAAGGATACACGGACTCCAGGGCTCTGACAGATCAGCAAAGATATTTCAACGAGCGACACAGCAGGGCAAGAATAACAGTTGAATGTGCCTTTGGGCGACTTAAGGGGCGATGGAGGTGCCTCGGTAAGCGCCTGGATGTGGACATTTCCTCTGTCCCCACCATCATAAGTGCATGTTGTACACTCCACAACATATGTGAGAAACATGGTGAAGCATATGAAGAACCTGCTCAAGCTGCACCACGGGATGAAAGAACAGCAGATGGAGGAGCACAAGATACTGCTCACCCAGCAAGAGTCAGGGAGGCCTTGACAGAACTCTTCTACTGCCAGCGTTGAACTATATCAGCACTCACTATTCACCTTCACATTTAAATGGTTTTGGAAGAACATAAGAACCAGATGACTTTTCTTTGTCAAAAATAGTAACTTTATTTTACTGTTCATAATAACATTCTCCAAATATTAAATTAAATAAAGTACATATAGTGCAAAACACAAGATGTCAGGTTTGTCCTGTGCAACAATGTGCGAGAATGAAATAAAAATCCTGGATACTACACTTCTTAAATTGTCCATTTCTCAAATTGTTGGAAGGGAACAATAGTCTTCCATAAAGGGTAAATATGCTGTGTGTACAACTCTAAATGAAAATTGGCTGACATTTGTTTAACTGAATTGGTCCAGGAGGTTTACTGTTGATAATATCATTCTCCAAATATGGAATTAAAGAAAGTAGTGTAAAACATAAGGTGTCAGGTTTGTCCTGTGCAAGAATGAAATAAAAGTCCTGGACACTACACTCGTTGGAAGAGAAGAAATAGTCTAGTAAAGTAAACATGTTGTGTGTCCAATTCTAAATGAAAACTTAAACTGAATCAGTCCTGGACCTTTAACACATGACATAACAACGTCATAACAGTAATATAGATAAATAAGGAACCCTGTTTGTCAAGACATGTTGAATGATTTAGCTTTCCTCATCACCTGAAGGTCTGCTGAATGGTGGGTGTGCTGAAACCTGACAGGTGGAGTTGAAGGGTGGAGCAGAATCTGGAGTGTGTGCAGGAGACTGGTTGAATGGCAGAGGTTGTGATAGCTCTTGCAAGAAGGAAAAGGGGTGGTTTGGTGTCTCATGGCTAAATGGCAAAGGCTGAGGTGAAGCCATGTGGAATGGAGGGGGTTGAGTAAAACTGCTGTGGGAGTGTTGAGGTAGTGGTTGTATTTGGTTGTAGAGGTGTGATGGCTGCATTGAAGGAGGCTGTACTGGTGGCGGTTGTGCTTTTGGAGGCTGTACTGGTGCCTGGTAATTAGGTGGATGTGGATAGTGATGTGACCTTTCCATAAGCTGACTGAACAATGTGAACATTCTGATTTCATGTGCATGCTGTGCTGCTTGCATCTTCAACTGAAGCTCGGTGTCATCCTTGTTGAAAGTTGCCAATCTTTTCAGCAAAGACTTCAAGTGCTGTCTCCATTTTTGTCTTTCTTTTTCTGCTCTTGGAAGATTTAGCTGCAAGAAACAGAAACAATCATTTTGTATTAGTATTTTGTAAAAGGTAAGTAGTAGAGGGTAGGCATGATTAGAATCAGAATCAGAATCAGAAATACTTTATTGATCCCCGAGGGGAAATTGTTTTCGTAACAGGTGCTCCTTACAAGAATAGAAGAAATAAGAAACAGAAGAAATTTAACATTCAGTGCACTTAGAAGAGAAAAAATGAAAATAAAATAAAATAAAATAAAATATGAATATAAAACAAAATATATGAATATAAAACAAAATATATACTGAAAAAATAGATAAAAGAGTATATACAGTAAAGGTGCTTTATACAGTAAAGGTGCTTTGAACAGTAGTATTCTGAGATTGCACAGGCTTGTTATTATACATATATACTGAATTAGGGTGTACAGAATGTACATTGTGATTCAAAAATAAGTTAAATGACAAATAAATCTGTAACAGTGGATATTAAGTTGAATTATTGCACAAGTAATTACACTGTTGCTTATTGCACTTGGTTATTGTATTAAGTCAGTTGACAGGGAGTGAAAAAGTCCAAGGGCCATTGAGAGGGAGGAGTCATACAGTTTGATGGCCACAGGCAGGAATGATTTCCTGTGTTGCTCAGTCGTGCAAAATTTAAATTAGATTAAAGTTAAAATTTCTGTGACACCTTTAACTGCATGGTGGATACAGATCCATCCATAAAAAAATAATACAGTATTCACATTACTGAATTCAAATCTATTTATTTCCATTTTACCATGACTTAGTGCAGACATATCAGTTATTATCTAATTGATTACTGACTCAGCAACTGATAATCTATGACTATCAATTTGCTGCAGCCCTGAAGCAAACAGTGTTAAATGCAGTAGCATACATAGCACCTGATCACAACCATTATTACTGTTATTGTTACTTACTTTCAGATGACTTGGTGGCTGCTGTGGCCTTCTCACAGGTCTCTGTACTCTGCTGAGGTGATGAGGCGTCACCAGACACACAGGATGTAGAGAGGAGTGACTCTCCTAGGGCAAAGAAACATATCAGATTACGATGCTACAATGTCAGAGATTAGATTTTTTTTCAGTAACCTATACAACGTTTTCACAAATGTATTTTGGGAGCAAATTCACTGCATATCTGCAGTTGTTTTGTTGGCTTACCTGTGTCGGCGTCTGTGCCAGCTGAACTTGTTTCACTCTCTGGAGTTTCAGGCTTGTCTTCGGTTACAGCCACAGAGCTATCTAGCAGTTCCAGTGGCTGAACGCTCGGCTTGTCTCCTAAAATACGTTTGAGCTCTTCATAAAACGGGCAAGTGGCACGACCACGGCCGCTACGTTGGTTTGAATCTTTAGCCTCTTTATATTTAGCCTTCAGGCTTTTCACTTTGCGCTGGCACTGCAACTAGGTCCTTCTATGGCCCCGTTCGGACATTTCTTTAGAAATTTCTTCAAAAACAGACCTGTTACGGTAAGAACCTTCAAGTTTTGCTTGGACCGAGGTGTCCCCCCAAATACCTATGAGGTTTAAAACCTCGCTATCTCTCCACTGGCCGCCTGCATCCATGCTGTCCTCCATGTTTGTTTTCATTTTGTTCCGCTTCTGCCTACTCTCCCCGCCTAGGACATTTTTTTTTTCAATCAACTTTTTTTTACAAAACAGGCAGTGTGGGTCATAATGACATCAAAGTCGCATTCAATGCGACCTGGCTGTTCAGACTACGGTCGCATTCAAAAAAATACGATATGTATCGGATTCAGTACCACATTTGAAAGTGGCCTGAATCTGATTCGAAAATGTCAGATTCAATGTGACTTGTGCTGTTCACACTGTCAAAAGCAAATCAGATATGGGTCACATTTGAGTGAAAAAATCGGATTCATGTCACTTGCAACTGCAGTGTGAACGTAGCCTTAGTGAGCACTTCTCCTTTTCCAAGATAATCCATCCCACCTCACAGGTGTGGCATATCAAGATGCTGATTAGACAGCATGAATATTGCACAGGTGTGCCTTAGGCTGGCCACAATAAAAGGCCACTCTGAAATGTTCAGTTTTATCACACAGCACAATGCCACAGATGTTGCAAGTTTTGAGGGAGCGTGCAAAAAAAAAAGGGAACAAAAACAAAAGTGTTGTGTTATAGTGTTATATTTTTGTTTAGTGTAGAAAACTAATTTAAATGATCTCAATTAGAAACATTAATATTTTAATTGATTGTTCATCATTTTTATTGTATTTTATTTAAAAATCAAAGCTACAACATGCTTTACAATAAAAACAAAAAAAAGTTTGAAAAAACAAACAAACAGAGCAAAGTAGTAAGATAAGGTAAGGTAAGATAAGATAAGATAAGATAAGATAAGGTGATAAGATAAGTTGAGGTTGACATGTTTCAGAAGACTAAGATGCAGAGAAAAAAAACCCAGGACAAAAAAAAATGGTAATCTGGCAGAGGGCTGGTGAAAACACATGGTATATATACAAACCCAAAACCAGTGAAGTTGGCACATTATGTAAATCGTAGATAAAAACAGAATACAATGATTTGCAAATCCTCTTCAACTCATATTCAATTGAATACACTGCAAAGACAAGATGTTTAATGTTCAAACTGAGAAACTTTATTTTTTTTTGCAAATAATCATTAACTTAGAATTTAAAGGCAGCAACACATTGCAAAAAAGTTGGCACAGGGGCCTTTTTACCACTGTGTTACATCGCCTTTCCTTTTAACGACACTCAGTAAACGTTTGGGAATTGAGGAGACCAATTTTTGAAGCTTTTCAGGTGTAACTCTTTCCCATTCTTGCTTGATGTACAGCTTAAGTTGTTCAACAGTCTGGGGTCTCCATTGTCGTATTTTACGCTTCATAATGCGCCACACATTTTCAATGGGAGACAGGTCTGGACTACAGGCAGGCCAGTCTAGTACCCGCACTCTTTTACTATGGAGCCATGCTGTTGTAACACGTGCAGAATGTGGCTTGGCATTGTCTTGCTGAAATAAGCAGGGGCGTCCATGAAAAAGACGTTGCTTGGATGGCAACATATGTTGCTCCAAAACCTGTATGTACCTTTCAGCATTAATGGTGCCTTCACATATGTGTAAGTTGCCCATGCCTTGGGCACTAATACACCCCCATACCATCACAGATGCTGGCTTTTGAACTTTGCGCCTATAACAGTCCGGATGTTTTTTTTCCTCTTTGGTCCAGAGGACACGACGTCCACAGTTTCCAAAAACAATTTGAAATGTGGACTCGTCAGACCACAGAACACTTTTCCACTTTGCATCAGTCCATCTTAGATGAGCTCGGGCCCAGCGAAGCCGGCGGCGTTTCTGGGTGCTGTTGATAAATGGCTTTCGCTTTGCATTGTTGAGTTTTAACTTGCACTTGCAGATGTAGCGACGAACTGTAGTTACTGACAGTGGTTTTCTGAAGTGTTCCTGAGCCCATGTGGTGATGTCCTTTACACACTGATGTCGGTTTTTGATGCAGTACCGCCTGAGGGATCGAGGTTCACGGGCATTCAATGTTGGTTTTCGGCCTTGTCGCTTACGTGCAGTGATTTCTCCAGATTCTCTGAACCTTTTGACGATATTACGGACCGTAGATGATGAAATCCCTAAATTTCTTGCAATAGCTCGTTGAGGAATGTTGTTCTTAAACTGTTCGACAATCAGCTCACGCATTTGTTCACTAAGTGGTGACCCTCGCTCCATCCTTTTTTGTGAATGACTGAGCATTTCAGGGAAGCTGCTTTTATACCCAATCATGGAACCCACCTGTTCCCAATTAGCCCGTTCACCTGTGGGATGTTCCAAATAAGTGTTTGATGAGCATTCCTCAACTTTCTCAGTCTTTTTTGCCACTTGTGCCAGCTTTTTTGAAATATGTTGCAGGCATCAAATTCCAAATGAGCTAATATTTGCAAAAAATTACAAAGTTTACCTGTTCGGACATTAAGTAACTTGTCTTTGCAGTGTATTCAATTGAATATAGGTTGAAAAGGATTTGCAAATCATTGTATTCTGTTTTTATTTATGATTTACACAACGTGCCAACTTCACTGGTTTTGGGTTTTGTACACAGGTGAAGGTGATTACAAATCAGTCACAGGTGAGTGATCAAAAGGCGGGAAAAGAACAAAGACAGGAAGTAAAACTAGACATCAACCAAAAACAACAGAATTTCAAAATAAAACAGGAAATTAACACAAACACACTAACAGCTAAAGAGAACATTAAAGGAAACAAAGGTGGTTGGTAACCATACACACACTGAAAGGGAGAGAGACCTGCAGCAGAGACAAGGAAAGAATTGTGAGCATATTCAATCCAGATCAAATACTTGCTCCAGAGGGAAGGATTTTGGGATACAGAACAGCAGAGTCCTGTCTCAAGCTCCTGATTGTAGCGTTCAGTCTGGCCATTGGACTGTGGATGGAATCCAGAGGACAGACTTGCAGTGGCTCCAATGAGTCTACAAAACTCCTTCCAAAACTGAGAAGCAAACTGGGGTCCCCGGTCTGACACCACATCCTGAGGGAGTCCATGCAACCGAAAAACATTAGATAACATGACCTCTGCCATCTCCTTGGCAGAAGGGAGCTTAGGCAGTAGGACAAAATGAGCCATTTTAGAAAATCTGTCGACAGTGGTAAGAACTACAGTGTTACCTTCTGAGGGAGGCAGTCCAGTAACAAAGTCAATAGATATGTGTGACCAGGGTCGTCGGAGAACAGGTAAAGGGTGGAGTAACCCAGCTGGCCTGTGGCGGAAGGTCTTATTTTGGGCACAGACCTGGCAGGCAGCAACATACTCCTAACCCCTAACCCTAACCCTAACCCTCCTCCTTCATTGTGGGCCACCAGAAATGCTTTCTTAGAAGGCAGATGGAGTGTGCAACCTCTGCATGACAGCTGAGGTTGGAAGAGTGCTCCCACTGCAGAACCTTAGGGTAGAGATTGGGAATGACAAACAGTCGATTCTCAGGACAGGCTTCAGGAATCTCCTTTCCTTCCGATGCCCGCCTGACCTCTTTGGCTATGCCCCATGTTACTCCTCCAACCAAACAGGAGGGTGGAAGAATGGTCTCAGGAGTCCTTGGAGACTCTTCACACTCAAACTGATGGGACAGGGCATCTGGCTTTAGGTTCCTGGAGCCGGGGTGATAAGAGAGGGTGAAATCAAACCAATTAAAAAAAAGGACCCACCTGGTTTGATGCGAGTTCAGTCGTTTAGCTGTCCTGATGTACTCCAGATTTTTGTGATCCGTCCACACAAGAAACGGCTGCTCTGCCCCTTCTAGCCGATGCCTCCACTCCTCCAAGGCCAACTTGACAGTTAATAGTTCCCGATTTCCCACATCGTAGTTTCACTCTGAGGGAGAAAGTTTTCTAGAAAAGAAAGCACAGGGATGAACCTTTCTGTCCTTGGAAGAGTGCTGAGAGAGGACAGCTCCCACTCCCACACCCGATGCATCAACCTCAACGATGAACTGCAATCTTGGATCTGGTAGGGTGAGGATTGGGGCAGAAGAAAACCGCTGTTTGACAGTTTTAAAGGCCTCCTCGGCATCAGAGCTCCATGCAAACCTTGTTCCTGGGGACATGAGAGAATGTAAAGGGGCTGCGACAGAGCTATAGTTCCTAATAAAACGTCTATAGAAATTGGTAAACCCCAAAAATCTTTGCAGCTGTTTTCTGTCAGTAGGGACAGTCCAATCCGTGACAGCACTAACCTTATCTGGGTCCATCTTGAAACTGCCTGGTGCCACAATAAAACCCAGAAATGAAACAGAGCGCTGATGGAAGTCACACTTCTCTGTTTTGACGAAAAGTTGATTCTCCAACAGCCACTGAAGAACCTGACGGACATGTTGCACATGCTCCTCCTCAGACTTGGAAAAAATTTATACATCGTCAAGGTAGACAAAAACAAACTTGTTTAACATGTCCCTTAAGACATTATTAACCAAGGCCTGAAAAACTGCAGGGGCATTGGTGAGGCCAAAGGGAAGAACAAGATATTCATAATGACCACTAAGTGTGTTAAAGGCCATCTTCCATTCATCCCCCTCTTTGATACGAAGTAGATGATAAGCGTTTCTTAAATCCAGTTTAGTGAAAATGGAGGCCCCTTGCAGTTGTTCGAAAGCAGAAGACATAAGTGGAAGAGGGTACCTGTTCTTTACTGTGACCTCGTTGAGACCTCTGTAGTCAATGCATGGGCGTAGTGACTTGTCCTTTTTACACACAAAGAAGAAACCTGCCCCAGCAGGTGAGGAGAAGGGATGGATGATTCCTGCAGCCAGGGACTGTATGAAGGTACTCATCCATGGCCTCTCTCTCTGGGGCAGACAGGGAGTAGAGGTGACCTTTAGGTGGAAAGGCTCCAGGCAGGAGGTCAGTGGCGCAGTCATATAGCTGATTGGGAGGCAAGCAGGTGGCTTGGGACTTGTTAAATACTTCCTTAAGATCCAGGTAGACAGAAGGAACACAAGAGAGATCTGGAAAACATCTGGAGACAGAGTTCTTGGAACAGGGACTGGGTGAGGCAGACATGAGACAAGATGAGTGGCAAAATTCACTCCAACCCAAAATAACCCCAGTGGACCAGTCAATATGTGGATTGTGTCTCTTTAACCACTGGTGACCCAAAACAAGTGGAAACTCAGGGGAGTCAGTTATTAAAAATGAAATCATCTCTGAATGATAACCTGACACGGTCAGACTTAAGGCAGGGGTACGTTGAGTGATGTAGCAAAGAAGCCGGCCATCCAGTGCAGTGGTCTCCCGAGGACAAGGCAGAGATTCTAAGGCCAGACCTAGCTTCTTTGCTAACCCACTGTCCATAAAATTTTCATCTGCTCCTGAATCAACAAACACAGCCAGCTCCAGGGAACACCCAGAAACAGTCAATCGAGTATTAGATATTGGTCTGGAGGGATTTTGTGAAGTGGAAGTTTGACTCACCAATAACCCTCGTCCTATTGATGAGCTGGATCTTTTAAGGGACGTGCAGCGAGGAAGTGGCCCAGCAGTCCACAATAAAGGCATCTTCCCTCCTTCCAGCGACACTGGCGTTCCTCTGGGGTTAGACAGGTGGGTCCAATCTGCATGGGCTCCTCACGTCCACAAGAGGATGTTGTTGTTGTGGAGTCAAGGGAATAAAGGAGGAGGAAGAATCTGTAGACAAAGCTGGTCTTTCCAAGTGGCTTGATGGTCTGCGGGTTCCACGGGTCCTCTCCATTCTTCTCTCCTGAAGTCTGTTGTCAATCTTTATAACCAGGGCAACTAAAGAATCAAAATCAGGGGGCATATCCAGTGGTGCTAGATGGTCCTTAATGTCCTCAGATAAACTTTGCAAAACAGTGTCTCAGAGAGTTCTCATCCCACTCACTCTCTGCTGCTAGGGTGCGGAAGCGGATAGCATGGTCTGACACTCTGTTGCTTCCTTGTCGCAGGGTCAGCAGCCCTTGAGCTGCCTCTCTGCCTGGAGTGCGGTGGTCAAATACCTTGCGAAGGGTCTCAGAAAAACTCTTAAGAGTTTGACATGACATGGATTGCTTATCCCACTCAGCTGTAGCCCACTCACGAGCTCTTCCTGTGAGGTGGGTTATGATGAAGGCTACATTAGAACTTTCAGTTGGGTATGAGTGAGGTTGCAGTTCAAACGTCATAGAACAAAGTGAAAAAAAAGGAGTGGCAGGTTGAGCTATCTCCATCATACCTCTCAATGTTTGGAAGGCAAGGCTTGGGCCGATATGAAGCGTGACTCTCAGGAACACATGGTACAGGAGAAGGCTGAGGGGATGGTAAAGGTGTTGGAGGTTTCAGGAGAGTTAACATCTGTTGCAGTTGATTGGTTAAATCCTGAATCTGGTTGGTCATTGCAGTTTGAAAAGTATCTTGCCTTGCATGCACTTCTTGTACACCTCCACAATTGCTGCTCATGTTCATGAAGCCTTTTACCTTGAGCACGGAGAGCTGAACGAAGAGTGTCTTCCTCTGCTCAGTCTGTCATGGCCAGATTACACTGACACGTTTCAGAAGAAAAGAATCAGATGCAGAGAAAAAAAGCCAGGACAAAAAAATGCAGAAAGTCACAGTTCTTTACTCAAAAATTCAAGCAGAATCCAAAGGAAGGCAATTCCAACATACCAAAAGTCTTCATAGTCCAAAAAAACAGGCAAACAAAACTAGATCCACAGGGCTGGAAAGCGTGAACACACTGGGAGACAATGGTAATCTGGCAGAGGGCTGGTGAAAACACATGGTAAATAATCACAGGTGAAGGTGATTACAAATCAGTCACAGGTGAGTGATCAAAAGGCAGGATAGAAGATAAGATAAGACACGATGATAAGATAAGGTAAGGTAGAATAAGATAAGGTAAGATAAGATCAGGGCCCGTATTCACAAAGAATCCAAAGATATTCTCCGTATATTGAACGACAGTGATTTAATAAGACGCTACTGGCTTGATCGTGCAGAGATAATGGTTGTGGTTGACCTCATCAGGGATGAGATTACTTTTCCCACCCAGCGTAGTACCGCAATAGTGCCCGCTTTGCATTGCAGCACGTACCAGCGCTTCTCACACTCATCGCTTGTGCATAAAAGGAGAGGGAACGACGCATTGATTTGTCGGGCAACGCGCTCCTCTTCTGCCTCTTCCCTTGTGCCGTGATCCCGGGACCAAATTTCCCTCTTAAAACTCTGTTGTTCTCCTCCACGAGCTGCGCCAACAGCAGGCACTGCTCTTCTGTCCAGTTCAGCTTTCTCGTTCTTTTTCCTCCATTTCATTCATTGTTTTGGTCATTCTGCCAAATCAAACCACTTTCAGCAATCACAGTAACTGCTGACAGTTGACTCTGTGTCCACCATTAATATAATTAATAATTACCAGCATGGTGAGTAAACATAACAATAAGCAAATCAATATCATAATCAGCATGTGAATGAGGCACGTTCAAACATTTTGAAGCTGTGTAACAATTAATTTAATTTTGCTGAGTTTCATCATCCTGACATAAAATTATTTTCATGATTACACATTTCTTAATAGCCTACAGTCTAAGTTCTATGATTGGTTCATTTCACTGTCCATTCATTACTAGTAGTGCATTTGTTGTTCTTTTTTTCCCCCTCTTTGTAACAACCAATCACAGCTTTTAGAAGACTGCGTCATACCTAGCAACGGGGTCAACCACACCTCCTCACTAAGATAAAAGTTTCTGTCCCCTCCTTGCTCAGAGTTGCTCTCAGAAATTTCTGAATCACTCTTAAGCTAAGACTCCTTGCTAGGAATTTTTAGGCTAAGTTAGGAGCTGTCTGAGAGGACTCTGAGAATCTTTGTGAATACGGACCCAGGTCAAATAAGATAAGATAAGATCAGGTAAGATAAGATACAATGATAAGATAAGGTAAGGTAAGGTAAGATAAGATACGATGATAAGATAAGATAACATACAATGATAAGATAAGGTAAGGTAAGATAAGATAAGATAAGATACGATGATAAGATAAGATAAGATAAGATACGATGATAAGGTAAGGTAAGGTAAGATACGATGATAAGGTAAGGTAAGGTAAGATAAGATAAGATCAGGTAAGTATACTATCAGATATTAATACATACTTTCAACATACTGTACCACAGTAGCCAGAACTATAACTATAATATTATTACTTTCAATAATGTTGTCTCTCTCTCTCTGTCTCATTGTGTCATACGGGTTACTGTTAATTTATTATGTTGATCTGTTCTCTACGACATCTATTGCACGTCTGTCCGTCCTGGAAGAGGGATCCCTCCTCAGTTGCTCTTCCTGAGGTTTCTACCGTTTTTTTTCCCCCGTTAAAGGGTTTTTTTGGGGAGCTTTTCCTGATCAGCTGTGAGGGTCCAAAGGACAGAGGGATGTTGTATGCTGTAAAGCCCTGTGAGGCAAATTGTGATTTGTGATTTTGGGCTTTATAAATAAAATTGATTGATTGATTAATTGATAAGATAAGATAAGATCAGATAAGGTAAGATAAGATACGATGATAAGATAAGGTAAGGTAAGGTAAGATAAGATTGATTGACTTTTTTATTGATAATGAACAACTATCACACAGGCCCACCATTATCAAAATGATAAAAAACACAATAAAGCTGGAAGCTTATTTCCATTGTGGTCCTTAGGGCGATTGAGTGTTGAGTGTACTGATGGGTGAAATGTTTGGATGTGTGTGAGTGAGTAAAGGTAAGGGTGCATTTCAATGCTGCACCTGTCAACACTGTGGAAATAAGCATGGGTGTGCTTTCTATGCAGGGGCAGGATAACACGAGGACATACATATAATACAATATAATACAATACATTTTCGACCCGATAAACAACGCAAGCAACCCTTGTTAAGAAAGACGATAAAGATAAGATCGGGTAAGATAAGCTAGGAGAAGATCAGGTCATGTCAGGTCATGTCAGGTCATGTCAGGTCAGGTCAGATCAGATCAGATCAACATAGGGACGCAGTAACGTGAATAACTAGCGGTTAACAAGCTCAAGCTAGCAAACAACGAGGTCTGTGTGGAATATTGGCCAACTTGTAGCTGACTGGTATCGCCAAGAAAACAAAGAACAGTTAGAGACAATAAAAGAAGAAATTGTGAAGGCGAATACCAGACTGGACGAAGCAGAGGGGTGAATTGAGAAAGCGGAGGAGAGGATCCAAAATCCGGAAGAAGTCATTATCATGGCCATGCTAAAGCTGCACATTGAGCTGGAGGACAAGTTGCTGGATTTGGAGAGCCGCTCCAGACGCAAAAACTTAAGGATCTTTGGGGTGCCAGAGAAGGAAGATCCGAGAAGGAATCAACAACGATGGAAAATTTATGGAAAAATTACTCTGTGATGTTCTTGGGCTAACGGATGACATATCCGACTTGCAGACTGAAAGAGCTCACTGGTCGGTGGGTCCACACCCGTTGGTGGATGTGCCGGCATTCTCCATCATAGGGAAGTTTTTAAGCTTCAAAACGAAAAAGACATTACTCTGCAAGGAATGGCAGGGGAAGGGATTTACCTGGCAAGAAAACCACCTAAACCTGGACCATGATTGTCCACATCTAATTCTTAGAAAACAAATACACAGAGATCCGCAAAGTGTTGCAGGAAAAAAAGTTCAATATCAGACCCTCTTCCCTGCCAGGCTGCGTGTGAGACATGAAGTCAGAACCAAAATCTACGGCACTATAGAAGAGGCAGCGGAGGACCTGCTGAGAAGGGGTTACATCGTGACGACCACCTGAGTCAGTTTTTTTTTTCTAACTCCCTTTTCAACTTGTGACCGTTGCAGGTAAGGGCCTCTCACTCTGGGCTGAGGAGGGAGACTTTTCCCTTCGAGCCACCCCGGATGGCTCAACGGGGTCAGGTTAACAGACCCCTACATTGGGAATCACACGGACAAATTAAGCTCAGTTGGATGTTAACTTATATAGTTGTTCACTATTTAGTAGTTCATTTCCTGCTGGCTCTTGCAGGGAGGAGGAAGCACACCAGGTTTCTGAGTGAGATGGAGCGGGGAATCACATGGATGCAAAAAAGATCTTTAAAAATAGCTTTGTTTAATATCAAGAGAAAATCAGGAGAAAATCAGGAGAAAATCTTGTCACAGTTAAAGAAGGATAAAATCCAAATACCTTTCTTGCAGGAATCACATCTCAGTGACTCTGAATATGCTAAATTGAACAGATCTGGCTTTAAACATGTTTACTTTCCTTCCCACGGAATGGGGGGGGGGGGGGGGGGGGGGGGGGGGGAGTGGCGACCTTGATATCCAGTGCTGTAAACTATGAACACATATCAGAACATAAGGATAATGAGGCAGATTTGTTTTGGTTACAGGAAAAATAGAGGGTAATGTGATGAGTGATGCGTTAAGTTGTATTTGGAACATAATAGCTCAGTCCATAGGGACTTGAGTTGGGAACCGGAGGGTCGCCTGTTCAAGTCCCTGTCTGGTCCAAATATGGAGCATGGACTGGTGGCTGGAGAGGTGCCAGTTCACCTCCTGGGCACTTCCGAGGTGCCCTTGAGCAAGGCACCTAACTCTCCAACTGCACGGGGCGCATCACCAAGAGCAGCCCCCACACTCTGACATCTCTCCACTTTGTGCATGTATAGGTCCTGTTTGTGCATGTGTGTGTCTTTCGGAGCTGTGTGTTAATGACAAGCAAGAGTGAAAACATTGAATTTCCCCTCATGGGGATTAATAAAGTATATTAAAAAAATACAATAAATAATGATAAAGAAGAGGTGACTTCACCTATTCTCTGGGATTAGGGGTAAAATAATAGCCATCTCCTCATATGAGAAGAAAATTAGAGAACAAAAACTCAACAACTTAGAAGATGATTTGAAGAGACTGCAGTACAAACATGCAAAAACTCTTAAAGACAACACCAAATGTAATGTCACAAAACTAAAAAAAGAAATAGAGGAAATAAACACACAAGAAATAAAAAAAAGCTTATTTGTACAAAGCAATGATATTATAAGGCAGGGGAAAATCATTGAAACTCCTATCATATCGGTTAAGAAAACAACAAGCAGACACAAAATAAGAAACCCCACAACAAATGAAATAGTATCTAGCAGAAAATTCAAGAGTGCTTACAAAAATACTATAAAATATTATATTCCCAACCACAAACAAATGATGACCCCCAAATTGATGCCTTTTTTTCCCAGATGCATCTTCCAATGATCAGTGATGAACAGAACATAAAATGAATATCTAAAATAACAAGAGAGGAAATTCAATTAGCAGTAGGGAGAATGGAGGGGGGGGGGGGGAGTCCCCAGGGACTGATGGTTTTCCGACAGAATGGTATAAAACAATGCAAGATCAACTAGTTTTAACATTATTAAAAACGTTCAATTGGGTTTTCCAAAACAACCTAGCCTTGGGACCTCTCAAGACTGCATGATGTCAACTACGGCCCCTTAAATTCCTTAAAGTCTGATATACAAAGATGTTCCCTTTTTAAGATTAAGCTCCCAGACAGAGACCATTAGGATGTATATTCTCCCACGGATGCTTTATCTCTTTCAGTGTCTACCAGTCAAAATACCACCTCAACAATTTGTAGAATGGGACAGCAAGATGTCTGTGGCAAGGGAAAAGGGCCAGAATTAAATTTAAAACTACAGGGAGAACAGAAGATCCCTGAAGACCCAATAACAGGCAGTTTTCAGAAGCCCTGGCAGGAAATAGTCAAAATCTGCAGATTATGAGATGCATCCAAAATTATGAGGTGGTGTGCATATGATACAGACTTTGCACCAAATAGAACCGATGGCAGATTTAAGATATGGATCTCAAAAGGTTTGACAACCTATTAAATTGGTCCACGTATTTGTTACCTCTAGGCTGGATTACTGTAACTCTCTATTATCAGGTAGCTCTAGTAAGTCCTTAAAATTCTCCAGCTAATTCAGAATGCAGCAGCACGTGTACTAACATGAACTAAAACACCAGATCATATTTCTCCTGTTTTAGCTTCTCTGCACTGGCTCCCTGTAAAATCCAGAATTGAATTTAAAATCCTACTGTTAACTCATAAAGCTCTAAATGGTCAAGCGCCATCATATCTTAGAGAGCTCATAGTGCCATATTATCCCACCAGAACACTGCGCTCTGAGAACGCAGGGTTACTCGTGGTCCCTAAAGTCTCCAAAAGTAGATCAGGAGCCAGAGCCTTCAGCTATCAGGCTCCTCTCCTGTGGAATCATCTTCCTGTTACGGTCCGGGAGGCAGACACCGTCTCCACATTTAAGACTAGACTTAAGACTTTCCTCTTTGATAAAGCTTATAGTTAGGGCTGGCTCAGGCTTGCCCTGTACCAGCCCCTAGTTAGGCTGACTTAGGCCTAGTCTGTCGGAGGACCCCCCTATAATACACCGGGCACCTTCTCTCCCTATCTCTCTCTCTCTCTCTCTCTCTCTCGTATTCTATTACTGCATCTTGCTAACTCGGCCATTCTGGATGTCACTAACTCGGCTTCTTCTCCGCAGCCTTTGTGCTCCACTGTCTCTCAGATTAACTCATATCACAGCGGTGCCTGGACAGCGTGACGTGTGTGGTTGTGCTGCTGCCATGGTCCTGCCAGATGCCTCCTGCTGCTGCTGTCATCATTAGTTATACTTCTACTGTTATTATACACATATGATTATTGTCACATAATTATGGTGATATAGGCATGCTGCTGCCTCAACTTTGAAGCATCTGGAATCGGTCTATCATTCAGGCCTTAGATTTATTAATGGTGATAAATATAATACTCAGCAATGTGTTCTGTATGAAAAAGTTGGTTGGCCCTCTCTTGAGGAAAGGCGCAAGAGGCACTGGCTTTTACATATTTTTTAAGGCCTTTCTAGGCAAATTACCACCGTATATTGCAAATTTGTTGGAGTTGGACTCAGGCACTTACATGACCCGTTCAGCTGAATTGCTTCTACTCAAAGTTTTTCAAGTCCGTACAAGTATTGGTAAGACTGCTTTTTTTCATGATGCCCCAGCTCTTGGAACGTACTACAACACATCCTGAAATTAGACACTCCCTTCAATCACAGAGTTTAGGACCCTAATCACAGATAACTGTGTTTGTAATTGTAATTGTTTCAGATGACTGTCTTTCTTGTTAAATGCATTTTGTTGTGTGTAATCATTGTCAATATTTTAATGGCTTGTCAACTTGACGGCATTTAAACTGAGGGTAACCTCAATGTCTCTCGAGAAGAAATGAAGGTTATATATATGTATACTATCAGATATTAATACATACTTTCAACATATTGTACCACAGTAACAGTAACTATAACTATAATATCATTATTTTTCATTAAAGTTGTTGTAAGCTACTGTCATTACCGTCTGTCCTGCATCTGTCTCTCTGTCTCTCTCTCTGTCTCATTGTGTCATACAGATTACTGTTAATTTATTATGTTGATCTGTTCTGTACGACATCTATTACACGTCTGTCCGTCCAGGAAGAGGGATCCCTCCTCAGTTGCTCTTCCTGAGGTTTCTACTGTTTTTTTCCCCGTTAATGGGTTTTTTTGGGGAGTTTTTCCTGATCAGCTGTGAGGGTCATAAGGACAGAGGGATGTCGTATGCTATAAAGCCCTGTGAGGCAAACCGATTTGTGGCATTGGGCTTTATAAATAAAATTGACTGATTGATTGATTGATTGATCGATTGTTCATTTGTCCATGAGGGGACATTTCAGAGTTTTGAAGCCCTACAGAAGGATCATGGATTGGGGAGAGATGAGTTCTTTAGATACTTGCAAGTGAGACATTATTTTAACAAAAATCTGAAAGAGGTTCCAGGAAACTGTAAATCAGAGTTCATGGTGGTGTTTTTATAATTGATTAAGCCTGGAACATGAATAAAATGATCTCTAAATTTATATAATATCATACTATTATCCAAACAATAAAGTGCAGACTACATAAAGAAGAGCTGGGAGAAAATACGCCAGCTACAATGTTTCTCAACTGGGTTGAACATGTGGTGGGAGTTCTGCTGGAAGAATATTGTGAGATTTTTTTGTTACTCCCACTGAGACCCGACATCAAGACAGCGGGAATGCTTGTTGGAGATTTTGTGGGTCTAATGAGGCCAACCACTTTCATGCATTTTGGGATTGCCAAGTGATGAGGACTTACTGGGAGGAGATCCTCAAACATATTAAAAATGTATTTAGCACACATACTCCATTCGAATGTGAAACTATGTATTTGGGAGATTTGCTGTTTGAAACATGGAACACTAAAGACCAAAAACTGCTGGCTATATTGTTGGCTGCCAGCAAGAAGTCAATCACAAGAAAATGGTCAAAGGTAGAACCACCTGCCATTAACGAATGTATTGACATTGTAATGAGATTTATGTTATGGGGAGATAGAATTTTCTCTTAAAGTCGAAAAAGAAAAAACTATAGGATCTGGACCAAATGGACAGTGTATGTAAAATCAATCAGATCTGATTTAATTTGACTGTACTTGTGCTTTGTGTGAACCAATCCTCTTTTTCATTTGATTGTTGAAAAGTTGGAGGTGATGTGCTTCCTTATTTTATTCTGTCACCCGTGATCTGTCAGAGAAAACCCCGGAACGGCAATATGGATATTATATATATGGAGATTATATATGATCTGCTATGGACAAAGAATTGCTGTAAACTGTGTCTTATGGAAATTTGCCTTCTTAAAAAAAAAGAAAGATAAGATGAGATAAGATAAGACAATCCTTTATTTGTCCCACAGCAGTGAAATGTGCATCATCACGGCAGCAGAGGAACAAACAGGAAGTGATGTATAAGTATGTATCAATGAAAAGAAAAACATGTGTTGGTGTCACATGACGATCACACACATTTTTAATAATATCAATGTTATTATTATTGTGCTTATGTGTAACATGATATATTTCTGTAACACATTTGGACTTTGTGGAAGTGTATTTTTACTTTATGTATTTTACATATACTAAAACTATATTGTACGTACCATGGTTTACCTTATTGTGTTGTGTGTGTTATTGTGTGTTGTTGTGTTATTGTGTATATTGTGCTTGTTATTGACACTGATACCTACAGTTAATAACCGTACAGTTCACAAGTGGCGGGTAATGCAGTCAGACTTTCTATAATCTGACATTTTGTAATGAATACATTGAACTCTTTAGTGTCACCTCTCTAATTTATTTATTTATTTTATTTATTCTGTTATTTTTTATTTGTTTTTTTTTTTTTTCTACCTTTCGGCTTTTGTCTGAAGTCTTATCTTAACCCTGTGGGCCCTAGGCGTTTTGGGGGTATTTTTACTACCTTTACTTTTAAGCTCATATCACAGTCATTATAAAGGCTACATACAAAGTCTGGGCTAACCAGATTTAGCATAATTTCATGTTCTTCTATGTGCCTGTATTTTATATTGATTTTTATATCAATGAAAAAAACAAATCTGTGTCTAAATTCTTACATTTTTACATGTATCTCACCATAGCAAGTTGGAAGAAGACATATGGTGCCATATATGAAGAGGGGAGACTCTCTGGAATCTGTCCCCCTCAATGTATATGGTGTCTACGGCCCTGTCATGCATGCATAATTAGGCTACTGTTGTCTGGATGCGCAAAGGTGAAGTGGCTGGTCTTGTCATACAAAGTTTGATGGAGTGTCAACTGGACAATATGGAGATATTTGCATGTTGACAGCCGGACTACAAATGTGGATAGACAGGGAGAAACACACGCGAGCCTAAAACGTGGTAAGATACAATATTCCTCACTATATGAAGTGACTGATAAGATCTGTAAAATGGATTGTATGGAAATTCATCAGGTTTTTGTTTTGTAGACATTTGATCTGGATTTATAGCATGATGGGATGACAGCACAATGTGTGTGGTATCATTGGAAAGCTCTGCTCCTGCGCTTTCATGTGATCTGCGTGGCATTTCTGTGCGAGTCTGCATTCACGAGAAATCCAATCATCCAAGAGTATGTGTGTGCAGAGCTGTATGAAAGCTTTGATACATAATTTTAGTGTAACTTTATCATTTTTTTTTTCACTGTGAAAATACTGGACTACCGACAAGTGGTCGATCTTGTCGGAAAGCTACAATTCCGCTGTTTCTCGTGATATGCGTGGCTTCTCGCTATGACGCGTGGTTGCGGAGAAAATCCACAGAGAAGAATGGGTGTGAATTTGGACGCACTATGCGTCGTTCGGGCCCAAAGGGTAAAATTCACATTATATATTATTATTATTATGATTAATTATCCTGACAGTCAGAAAATATTTATTATAGACGGTTATTAATGTCTCATTTAAATTATTTTAAGGATATTATAAAAGAGACATATTAATGTGTTTAATCTGTGAATGTGCTTTGAAGATGTCATGTTATTCTGATTTTATTTGGGTGAATTTCAGAGAACAGCAGAGTTTTTTTCTGATACTGACCCGTCGTCCTCTTCCTCCTCGTCTCCCATCCGTCCATCCACTTCCCAAACTCAGTGAAGGCTGACGGGATGAATTGCGGTGGCTCTCTCTGTACAAACACACACTTAAAGTTAACGTCAGATAATATTCCCTCACCTTTGTTTACTCAGTCCCACACACACCATCCTGCTGCCCTAAATGTGGATTCATCCACCACTGAAAACAGTCCCCAACAAATGAACTGTTCCCTCCAGTTGGTTTGATGAAGACGACAATAATCAGCTGTTTGACAGACGAACTGTTAGTTTAGATCTGAGACATGAGCAGCAAACATATGATCATTTATAAATAAGTTACTCAGCCTGTGTTACGTTGAATTCAGCTCTCAGCCGAACGCACAATCTGAAAACATTCTGGATGAACTGAAGTCAGTGGATCCAACATGTTCAATGACAAACTACATCAGAGCATCAGTTTATAATTGGTGCAGTTTAATTCAGTATCATTTTTCCTTTCGGATCATCAGGATGTCACAAACACACGACTTTAACCTCAAACATTACGATGTGAAACACTTCCGCCAACAAAATGTGGGTCCCAAGCACACGCATGCATGTTAGCTTCGCTTAAGCAGAGTTCATCAAGAATGTTCTCAGTTTTTTGGATTCTCCGTTCACCTTGATGGTCTGAGAGAAAAACAAAGTTTTCTTTGTGACTATGATGAAACAGGTGGAGAGTAACTGATGTATATGTGATCATGTTACAGGTGAAGTTTTTCTTTATTAAAAGAAAAATCACTGAACTTTATACTGAGAACACAAATCAAACATTGTTGACATGGTGAATCAGTGTTGTACCTTCAGCAGGTTGGCAGCTGGAGCGAACCATTCGTCTGTAGCAAAAATAACCTGGAGGAGCAAAAACAGAACACACAGTCACCAAACTTCAATGTGAACCAAAAAAAAGGCCTGAACATATGACACAGCGTCCAGATGTTAAAGCTCAAAGCTGCACAGATACAGGCCACCACCTGGAGATACGAATATGTATTAACTTCAGATTAATTCATGAAAAGTAAGAAGCTACAGCCGCTTAGCTCAGCTTAGCATAAACATTAGGAACATGTAGAGACTGACCCTGAGGTTGGACTAAACTAACTAACTCTATATAAAGCAGCAGCTCCATCAGTAATGTGCTGCTGTGACCTGATGATGTCACAGACAGTCAGATATGTAAACGCTACAATCAGCTGTATGGAGGGAAACGCATTAAGTGTCTGATGACCGTTAATCATCTCAGATTAATTAAAAAAAAATAAATTCACAAATTAAAAAATGTATTTAGGCTCCATGTTTATTTATTTAATTTACTACGTGTTTTAACATATCTGATCAAATGTGTTTAGTTACCAGAAGTTATTAACTTAATTAACGTGTGTGTAGAACATGTGAATGTATTTGTGTTTGTATGTCAGTGACTCACCTTCCCGCCGACCGCCTCACAGGCCAGGTCATTAAATTGCAGGAAGTTGGGCTCAGCTGCTG
The DNA here is from genome assembly GCA_013133815.1 of Cromileptes altivelis. Lineage (NCBI taxonomy): Eukaryota > Metazoa > Chordata > Actinopteri > Perciformes > Serranidae > Cromileptes > Cromileptes altivelis. The sequence goes on along the minus strand of CM023142.1, from coordinate 30,862 downwards.
TTGTCACTGCCGCTCTCCTTTCTGCCATGATGACACTTTAAGTTTCTCCTAAAACATGAAGAGAGACACTAAAGCAGCTGCTCGCTGCGTCTCCACCTGAAGGACGACTCAGACCGCCTCTGTCCTGCAGGACAAAGTTCATCGACTGCTCAGTCACACACAGTACGCTCTTTATTTATACAGTGAGGGGTCACTGACTCGCTGCAGTCAGGTGTGAAGCTCAGATCGCTCTGTTAATTCTCTGCTGACACGGATCATCGACCTCCGTGTTTACAACCTTCAGCTGAACACGTGTTACATCACACACGTGAAACACAAATCTGCTCTGCTCTGTACAGGAAAGAGGTGTGAACACAGATACGTGAACTATCATCAGTTTTAGAGGTAGCAGAACTTACAGTAATAGATTACTTTCAGCAACAAAGTAATATAAAGAGTTAGGGAATGGGAAATGCTGAGCATTCTGGGAGCGGTGCCGCCATCTTGACAGGATGAGTGTCCGCAGCCTCATTCTGTCAGTCGTTCATCATCAGGAAGAAAAAGAAGTGTGATTAACAAACACTGATACACAGAGAAACACAGACGAGTGAAATATTACAGAAGTTATTATTCATGATTTAATCGCAGTATTTGTACACGTAAACAGCGCGTTGGTAATGTGTCTCAGCTGCCTGTTTACAGTTGGCTGTGTGCCTTGTCATGATTAATTCACATTGTACCAAAATGACTGTGACGATCAGTGTGTCCCCGAGATACCACCTAAAGAATAAAATACATGAAAGTGTAATAGGTATATGTATCCTTTTATTTAAAGTTTGTGGAGGTTCTGATCAGGACTCTCAGTGATGATATGGAGGGTGATAACTGCATGAGATCTGATGCTGCTTCATTTCCAGACTTTATTAATTCTCACAGTTCATGTGAGCAGGTGAAGAAGATGAAGGTGAGCTGACTGAAGAAAGAAAACAGTGTCAGCACTGGGGCGTGTCCGGTGACAGTCAGGGTTACTGCAGTGACCTAACACACAGACTATCTGAAAACGTAAGTCGTACTTAGTGAAATATATTTAAAATAATATCAAAAACTACTGACACTGTTCTTTATTATATGAGAGGATTCACAGCTGACCTCGAGTGTCAGAGGCATCCAAACCATCCGCCCCCTCTGTGCTGCTGCTGGGTTGAATGATAAAGTGAACTACGAGGTGAGAGATGTCATTAAACATATAATAATTCATCTCACATATAATACATAATACAATCTCAGTTCACCACCTCACCATCTGTGTCCGAACTGCTCATGGCTCAGAGTTTCTCCACAGCTGCGCACATTCTGACATCAACTCTGTTTTTATAAATCACAATGTATTAGAATTAGTGGTTTAGTTTCTTATGTGGTCTCTAGCACCACCCTGTGGTGATTCTAAGTACCTGCACTGAAGAGGAGGTGAGCTAATTGACAAACAGGAAACAGTGAGCATCTCATTCTAACAGTCCGCATAATCCTTGGCCACAAAGTCCACACAACGGCTTCATCTGTAAGTAATCTACTATTTACATTTATATTAATATTTTTATGTCACAATTTTTGGACTTGAGTGCAGTATTTTTGATGATGGTTAGTTTACTTGGGGACCCCCTCGAAAACGAGATGATTCATCTCAAGGGGCTATCCCATAAATAAGCAATTTACCAATTTACTTGATAGTTAAAGCATTCTTACTTTTGTAATTTATGTTTCCTGTTGTACTTTCATCAGTTATCACATATTTTGACATACCTTAAAGTGTAAGTAAACCTTTCTCTGACATATGTCATTTGGTACTTGTTTGTATTTGGTGCTCTTTTTGCAGTTTTACAAATGAAATATTTTCTTTCATTAAATCGTGCCGAACGCAATGACCTGTCTGTTCCTTGGAGGAAACACAGCTGGATAAGATAATGTTAAGCTGGCTGTATAGCTAAAAAATGTTTTTTTTTTTCCAGTGACACTAAAGTCACTAAACTTCTGAATCTGATGAATGCAAAACTCAGAAAAACGACCAGCTAAAGAAATTATATTGAACCTCTTCTGACTGATTTTGTAAATATCAAGAAGTGAAACAACTTTTCAATAACTGGCCTGTTTTAATCTGTGTTTAATGATCTCGAGGTCTGTGAATGCATCAGAGCTAAAGCTAGTCTAACAGGAAGTAAACAAAAATAAACAAAAATGTTACTGAAGACTTGCAGCGATGCAGTTGAGGAAGATCTGAAGGGGATCAGGAAATCTCTAAACGTCATATCGGTTACATTTAGCACAGTGGCTAAACAACAAGCTACGATACTTGACTTGAATCAAGATGAAGTGAAACAACAGAATAATCTTATGGAACAATAGAAAAAGTAAACTGATGGTCGAGAAAAGAATAGATGACTTGGAGAATTACACAAGAATGATGATTTAACCAATCAATCATCAATCATCATCAACAACAGACAAGATTATTTATTTTAATTGTATACTTTTGATGCGATCGCTGTGAGTGACAGTCCCCACTGAGCAAGCAACGTCTGTGGACGTCCAAGTCTAGTTGATATCACGATCAGCTTGATGATGATAAATTATATGACAAGATATCAGATGTTTAGGATCAATAAAAGAAGAAAAGGGTTAGGCCTGATATGTTGTACAGTTTTAAGATGCAGTTGAATACATCACAGGAAATAAACAACTCAGAAGTAAACAAAACAGTGTCTGGATTTGAAACAAAAAAATGTTATTCATTTTCTCATATGTACGTGTTGAAACATGAACTATCAGCAAAGTTTTTTTTAATACTATTGTGGCGTATTGAATACAGTCCATCTGATATTGGTTTTGTTTCATCACTGTAGGCAGTATCTCACTATCACTATCCTCGTTCAGATTTTAAGAAGCTACAAATTATATTCAGCCACAAAATAAGTCTGAAGAGCTGCAAATCAGAATGAAGCACAGAGAGTTGTTGACTAGAGATGATACACCGTTTCATGGTGGTCACTTCCTGTCAACGTTACAGATCAGAAGCACAGAGAGTCGTTGACTAGAGATGATACGCCGTCTCATACTGGTCACTTCCTGTCAGCGTTACAGATCAACAGCACAGAGAGTTGTTGACTAGAGATAATACGGCGTCTCATAGTTGTCACTTCCTGTGACAACTACTTCTACTACTATTGTTACTACAGGAGCTGCTACTTTTGTACATTGTTTGATTGACGGCCATTTCTTCGAACTTTCAGCTGAAGAAACAATCCAAATGTCGAAATATTCAGCTCATTAACGTTGATGCTTCTGTTAATTTTTTCCTACTTTTTATTCTTTGTAGTGTATGAAACATTTTTTCCCCGTTAAAGAGTTTTGTTTGGGGAGTTTTTCCTGATCAGCTGTGAAGGTCCTAAAGACAGAGGGATGTTGTATGGTGGAAAGCCCTGTGAGGCAAATTGTGATTTGTGATATTGGGCTTTATAAATAAAATTGATTGATTGACTGGTATTTCTGCTTTTGGCTTTTACAGTTAATTTAACCTTTGACATTATTACAGTTTAACTTTCAGCTTTTTTGGTAGCAGTTCAGCTTCTATCTCTGCCAGATTTTCAGATGTTTCTAGCAGTTTATTTTATATTTCTACTTTTTCAGCCGGGGTGTAGAATTCATTTGTTTCCCTTTTTTATGTTGTAGTGAGAAGTATTACCACCATGCCCTGAGTTTTTTCACAGGAAACACTTTGTGGTGTAAATTAAATGCTACATTGATATACCCTGCAGATTGTAGTAGGACAGTGGTCAGGATGGATGGTGGGTGTACAGAGTTCTGGACTTTGACACTGGACAACAAAATTCACAGTCTTAGTCTCTTGTGCATCATAATATGATGCGTTAGATAACCTCCTACACCAGTTTTGGTTTTTCAAGGACAGCGTGTAATTTTATGCTAGTTACAGGCAAAGCCTCTTTTTAAAATACACATCTATTTTGGCAGAAAATGTTCAGTCTCTACTCGTTAAATGCATTCAGTCTTTTTCAAGATAAACTTAGAACTCAGGTAAAAGTATGTCTGTGAGTGATGCTGAGGTCCACTGACTAAGCATTGGTGGTATTTGATGAGTTGGCAGTGAGAACAGCGTGATATTTTGCGGTCAGTATCAAAACTGCTCCATGTAAAAGAAAGGAAAAATAAAATATTCAGGGGTGAGAGTATGTGTCATCAAAGATAGACTTGTCCTCCTACAGTGGACACAGAGACACTGAGGAGTCCAGTGACAGCATCAAGGACTCGACCCCAAACCCAAACCCAAAGCCAAACCCAGGATAAAGAGGTTCAGTGAATGTGGTGTTGAAGGTATGGAGGTGGATCAGTGTGTCAGAGGAGACCCTGTAGAAGGACAGAGTCCCAGCAGGACAGTCCACATATACTGCTACTCTACCAGAGACAGAGGTGGAGGACGAGGAGAGGCGCAGGACTGTTTCTCTGTTACTGTGCCAGACGGAATAACCACCATCCCAGCAGCTCAGAGTCCATGACTGATTGTTTCTTCCAAACCTGCAGTCAGCAAGGTTTCCTGTCCTTCTGATTCCTCTGTACGTCACTGCTACATCAACCTCCCCTCTCCACTCCACTTCCCAGTAACAGCGATCAGTCAGACCATTTATACACAGCAGCTGACAGCAGCCGTCAAATCTGTCTGCATGACTGGGATAAGGCTGTTCTTTCTCTCCCACCAGGGTCACCTTCCTGTTGTCTTCAGACAATTTGAGCTTTTTGTGAGTGGTGTTTTTGTCCACTGTAAGTTCACAGGCATCTGACAGGGACAACAAGACACGATGGCAGCAGTTTATAATCTATTCATTTACTGACATACTGGAAGTTATATAAAGTTCCCAAGATTGAATAACAAAATTCAATTTAAAAGAAAAATATAAAGATAGTTGTAAACATTTACCTGTAATTTGATATTTAAATGTCATGTTTAATGTTTGTGAATCAAACAGATTTGACACTCACACTTTCTCAGACCAGGTTTTAACCTCTGTTTCCCAGCATGGTCCAGCCTGGAGGAAGAATCACATTGTGTATGATCTTAGATTATTTAATATCATTTGCTCTAAATGACACGAGTCCTAACTGCTGTTAAATGTGTTGAAGTGTTTCTCAGCTTGCTGGTATGACTAAGAATCAATCTCAGTTGCATTTTTGATGTATGAAAGGTGCTATATAAATAAAGTTTGATTGATTGATTGATTGATTAACTTTTCCGTTTCCTCACTTGTGTCCGCAAAAGAAAGAATAATATAATGTGATGTACTATACAAATAAATAACCTTTTATATCATTTTCATCAATGAGCAACAATTGTATGCAGTAAGTGAATACTTACAGGTGAGATGTTTGTGCATTTTGTAATTGAACCCTCCTGACTTTGATCAGTTTCAAAGAAATTCTGACTGTGATGTAAAAACTCAGTTGATTTTAAGGTCACCAGAGAATGAAAGGAGGCATGAATCATTGTGGTTTAGGCACAAAGTTCTGACAAGAATGAGCCTTGTATTCCTTTAGCTCTTAGCAGTAATGATTTTTTGAGCTTTATTAATGACAAATTTAGAGGCAAAATTCATGACCTCCTGTCTTCAGATAGTACCGATCTAACCTAAAACACAGCTGTAAGACCTAATATATGTTTAGATTGCTTCTCCCCAATTTCTGTTCAAGAATTGACCGCTGTGATTTCTTCATCTAAATCATCAACGTGTCTCTTAGACCCCATCCCAACTAGGCTACTTAAGGAGGTCTTTCCTTTAGTTAACACTCATATATTAGATATGATCAATATATCCTTATTAACAGGCTATGTACCAAAGTCTTTTAAGGTAGCTGTAATTAAACCTCTACTAAAAAAGCCCACCCTGGATCCAGAGGTGTTAGCCAACTATAGACCAATATCTAATCTTCCCTTTATGTCAAAGATCCTTGAGAAAGTAGTCGCAGACCAGCTGTGTGATTTTCTCCATGATAATAATTTATTTGAGGAATTTCAGTCAGGATTTAGAGTGCATCATAACACTGAGACAGCACTAGTTAAAATTACAAATGACCTTCTGATTGCTTCAGACAAAAGACTCGTCTCTGTTCTTGTTTTATTAGATCTTAGTGCGGCGTTTGATACTATTGACCATCAAATTCTACTGCAGAGATTGGATCACTTAATTGGCCTAAAAGGTTCAGCACTAAGCTGGTTTAAATCTTATTTATCTGATCGTTTTCAATTTGTTGACGTTCGTAATGAATCATCCTTACGTACCAAAGTTTGTTTTGGAGTTCCGCAAGGTTCTGTGCTCGGACCAATCCTATTTACTCTATATATGCTTCCTTTAGGTAACATCGTTAGAAATCACTCTATAAATTTCCATTGTTACGCGGATGACACACAGTTGTATTTATCGATGAAGCCAGAAGAAATGAATCAATTAACTAAACTCCATAACTGCCTTAAAGACATAAAAAAATGGATGAGCACCAATTTCCTGATGTTAAATTCAGACAAAACTGAAGTTATTGTTCTTGGTCCCAAACAACTGAGAGATTCTTTATCTGATGACATAGTTTCTCTAGATGGCATTGCTCTGGCCTCTAGCACTACCGTAAGAAACCTCGGAGTAAGATTTGATCAAGATTTGTCTTTTAATTCTCATTTAAAACGAACCTCACGGACTGCATTTTTTCATCTGCGTAATATTGTGAAAATTAGGCCTATCCTGACCCGAAAAGATGCAGAAAAATTGGTCCACACTTTTGTTACCTCTAGGCTGGATTACTGTAACTCTCTATTATCAGGTAGCTCTAGTAAGTCCTTAAAAACTCTCCAGCTAATTCAGAATGCAGCAGCACGTGTACTAACAGGAACTAAGAAACAAGATCATATTTCTCCTGTTTTAGCTTCTCTGCACTGGCTCCCTGTGAAATCCAGAACTGAATTTAAAATCCTACTGTTAACTTATAAAGCTCTAAATGGTCAAGCTCCGTCATATCTTAGAGAGCTCATAGTGCCATATTATCCCACCAGAACACTGCGCTCTGAGACGCAGGGTTACTCATGGTCCCTAAAGTCTCCAAAAGTAGATCAGGAGCCAGAGCCTTCAGCTATCAGGCTCCTCTCCTGTGGAATCATCTTCCTGTTACGGTCCAGGAGGCAGACACCGTCTCCACTTTTAAGACTAGACTTAAGACTTTCCTCTTTGATAAAGCTTATAGTTAGGGCTGGCTCAGGCTTGCCCTGCATCAGCCCCTAGTTAGGCTGACTTAGGCCTAGCCTGCTGGAGGACCCCCCTATAATACACCGGGCACCTTCTCTCCTTCTCTCTCTCTCTCTCTCTCTCTCTCTCTCTCTCTCTCTCTCTCTCTCTCTCTCTGGCTCTCTCTCTCTCATTCTATTACTACATCTTGCTAAGTCGGCCATTCTGGATGTGAGAGGGATCCCTCCTCAGTTTGTCTTCCTGAGCTTTCTACCGTTTTTTTCCCCCCCGATAAAGGGTTCTTTTGGGGGGAGTTTGTCCTTATCCGCTGTGAGGGTCTTAAGGACAGAGGTATGTCGTATGCTATAAAGCCCTGTGAGGCAAATTGTGATTTGTGATATTGGGCTTTAGAAAAAAAATTGAATTGAATTGAACTTGAGACTTTCCTCTTTGATAAAGCTTATAGTTAGGGCTGGCTCAGGCTTGCCCTGTACCAGCCCCTAGTTAGGCTGACTTAGGTCTAGTGTGCCGGAGGACCCCCCTATAATACACCGGGCACCTTCTCTCCTCCTCTCTCTCTCTCTCTCTCTCTCTCTCTCTCTCTCTCTCATGTCCTCTCACTGCATGTCACTAACTCAGTTTCTTCTCCGGAGCCTTTGTGCTCCACTGTCTCTCAGGTTAACTCATATCGCAGCGGTGCCTGGACAGCGTGACGTGTGTGGTTGTGCTGCTGCCGTGGTCCTGCCAGATGCCTCCTGCTGCTTCTGTTGCCATCATTAGTCATTAGTTATACTTCTACTGTTATTATACACATATGATTATTGTCACACATGTATACTGCCAGATAGTAATATATACTTTCAACATATTGTACCACAGCAGCCAGAACTACTACTGTACTACGACTATAACTATAATATTATTACTTTCATTAATGTTGTTGTAAGCTACTGTCATTACCGTCTGTCCTGCATCTCTGTCTCTTTCTCTCTCTCTCTCTCTGTCTCTGTCTCTCTGTCTCATCGTGACAGATTACTATTAATTTATTATGCTGATCTGTTCTGTACGACATCTATTGCACGTCTGTCCGTCCTGGAAGAGGGATCCCTCCTTGGTTAATCTTCCTGAGGTTTCTACCATTTTTTCCCCATTAAAGGGTTTTTTGGGGAGTTTTTCCTGATCACCTGTGAGGGTCCTAAGGACAGAGGGATGCTGTAAAGCCCTGTGAGGCAAATTGTGATTTGTAATTTTGGGCTGCATAAAAAAATTGATTGACTGATAGAATTCAGTTAGGTAGATTTTACTTTTGTATGCTTAGACCTGTCTAAAATTAATATTGCCTCGGTGTGTGAATACGCAAAAACAATGTCGGACTCCGTAGTTTTCTCTGGACCCCTCCCAAATCTGACCACTGATGACATGTTTAGCCGCATGTCATCATTTAATCGCTGGCTGTCCAGGTGGTGTCCAGCAAACGATGTGGGTTTCGTTAATAATTGGCAAACTTTCTGGGGAAAACCTGGTCTTATTAGGAGAGACGGCATTCATCCCACTTTGGATGGAGCTGCTCTCATTTCTAGGAACCTGGCAAACTTTATTCGTAATTTAAATCCCTGACAACCCAGAGTTGAGACCAGGACAGAGAGTCGCAGTCCTAAACGCCTCTCTGAGCTTCTAGTTCAGTTACCCAGCCATAGTTTTCATAGGTTTATACAAACGGTGTCTGTCCCCCGACCACCTAAATTATTTAAATCTAAAATTAAACAAAGAGGAGTTGTGCATAACAACCTCATAAAAATTAAAACCTCTTCTGTGACAGAAAGACAAAACAGGAGAATTAAATGCGGACTGTTAAATATCAGGTCTCTGTCGTCTAAAGCAGTGTTAGTAAACGAATTAATATCAGATAATCATATTGATTTACTCAGTCTCACTGAAACCTGGCTGTGTCAAGATGAATATGTCAGTCTAAATGAGTCCACTCCTCCCAGTCATAATAATACCCACATTCCTCGAGGCAGCGGCCGAGGAGGGGGAGTTGCAGCCATTTTTAACTCTAGTCTGTTAATCAGCCCTAAACCTAAACTAGATTATAATTCATTTGAAAGCCTCATTCTTAGTCTTTTACACCCGACCTGGAAAACCTCGCAGCCACTTTTATTTGTTATAGTGTACCGTGCTCCTGGCCCGTATTCTGAATTTGTATCTGAATTCTCAGTGTTTTTATCCAGTTTAGTTCTTAAATCAGCTAAAGTTATTATTGTAGGCGATTTTAACATTCATGTCGACGTTGATAATGACTCCCTGGCTACCACGTTTATCTCATTAATAGACTCCATTGGCTTCAGTCAGGGTGTACATGAACCCACTCACTGTTTTAACCATACCCTCGATCTAGTTCTGACGTATGGAATTGAAATTGATAACCTAAAAGTCTTTCCACAGAATCCCTCGCTATCGGATCATTATCTGATTACTTTTGATTTCTTTTTACTCAATTACACGCCACTCAGCAACAGTTACTATACTAGATGTTTATCAGATAGTGCTGTCGCAAAATTTAAGGAAAAGATTACTTCATCGTTAAATTCAATACCAATACCTTCAGTAACAGAGGTTTCCCGTGCCGACTTTAACCTCTCCCAAATTGATAATTTTGTCGATAGCGCCGTAGGCTCGCTGCGAACAACACTCGACTCTGTAGCTCCTCTTAAAAAGAAGTTAAAAAAGCAAAGAAAGTTTGCTCCTTGGTATAACTCTCAAACCCGTAGGTTAAAACAAATATCGCGAAAATTTGAAAGGAATTGGCGATTAACCAAACAGGAAGAATCTCGTTTAATCTGGACAGACAGTCTCAAAACCTATAAGAGGGGCCTCCGCAATGCCAGAGCAAACTATTACTCAGCATTAATAGAAGAAAACAAGAACAACCCCAGGTTTCTTTTCAGCACTGTAGCCAGGCTGACTGAGAGTCAAAGCTCTATTGAGCCTTGTATTCCTTTAGCCCTTAGCAGTAATGACTTTATGAGCTTTTTTAATGACAAAATTCTAACTATTAGAGGCAAAATTCATGACCTCCTGCCATCAGATGGTAGGCCTACCTATCTAACCTCAAACACAGCTGTAGAACCTAATATATATTTAGATTGCTTCTCCCCAATTTCTCTTCAAGAATTGACAGCAGTGATTTCTGCTTCTAAATCATCAACGTGTCTCTTAGACCCCATCCCAACTAGGCTACTTAAGGAGGTCTTTCCTTTAGTTAACACTCATATATTAGATATGATCAATATATCCTTATTAACAGGCTATGTACCACAGTCTTTTAAGGTAGCTGTAATTAAACCTCTACTAAAAAAGCCCACCCTGGATCCAGAGGTGTTAGCCAACTATAGACCAATATCTAATCTTCCCTTTATGTCAAAGATCCTTGAGAAAGTAGTCGCAGACCAGCTGTGTGATTTTCTCCATGATAATAATTTATTTGAGGAATTTCAGTCAGGATTTAGAGTGCATCATAGCACTGAGACAGCACTAGTTAAAATTACAAATGACCTTCTGATTGCTTCAGACAAGGGACTTGTCTCTGTACTTGTTTTATTAGATCTTAGTGCGGCGTTTGACACAATTGACCATCAAATTCTACTGCAGAGACTGGATCACTTAATTGGCCTAAAAGGTTCTGCACTGAGCTGGTTTAAATCTTATTTATCTGATCGTTTTCAATTTGTTGATGTTCGTAATGAATCATCCTTACGTACCAAAGTTTGTTTTGGAGTTCCGCAAGGTTCTGTGCTCGGACCAATCCTATTTACTCTATATATGCTTCCTTTAGGTAACATCATTAGAAATCACTCTATAAATTTCCATTGTTATGCGGATGATACACAGTTGTATTTATCGATGAAGCCAGAAGAAAGTAATCAATTAACTAAACTCCATAACTGCCTTAAAGACATAAAAACCTGGATGAGCACCAATTTCCTGATGTTAAATTCAGACAAAACTGAAGTTATTGTTCTTGGCCCCAAACAACTCAGAGACTCTTTATCTGATGACATAGTTTCTCTTGATGGCATTGCTCTGGCCTCTAGCACTACCGTAAGAAACCTCGGAGTAATATTTGATCAAGATTTGTCTTTTAATTCTCATTTAAAACAAACCTCACGGACTGCATTTTTTCATCTGCGTAATATTGCGAAAATTAGGCCTATCCTGACCCGAAAAGATGCAGAAAAATTGGTCCACGCTTTTGTTACCTCAAGGCTGGATTACTGTAACTCTCTACTATCAGGTAGCTCCAGTAAGTCCCTAAAAACTCTCCAGCTAATTCAGAATGCAGCAGCACGTGTACTAACAGGAACTAAGAAACGAGATCATATTTCTCCTGTTTTAGCTTCTCTGCACTGGCTCCCTGTAAAATCCAGAATTGAATTTAAAATCCTACTGTTAACTTATAAAGCTCTAAATGGTCAAGCTCCATCATATCTTAGAGAGCTCATAGTGCCATATTATCCCACCAGAACACTGCGCTCTGAGAACGCAGGGTTACTCGTGGTCCCTAAAGTCTCCAAAAGTAGATCAGGAGCCAGAGCCTTCAGCTATCAGGCTCCTCTCCTGTGGAATCATCTTCCTGTTACGGTCCGGGAGGCAGACACCGTCTCCACATTTAAGACTAGACTTAAGACTTTCCTCTTTGATAAAGCTTATAGTTAGGGCTGGCTCAGGCTTGCCCTGTACCAGCCCCTAGTTAGGCTGACTTAGGCCTAGTCTGCCGGAGGACCCCCCTATAATACACCGGGCACCCTCTCTCCTTCTCTCCTTCTCTCTCTCTCTCTCTCTCTCGTATTCTATTACTGCATCTTGCTAACTCGGCCATTCTGGATGTCACTAACTTGGCTTCTTCTCCGGAGCCTTTGTGCTCCACTGTCTCTCAGATTAACTCATATCACAGCGGTGCCTGGACAGCGTGACGTGTGTGGTTGTGCTGCTGCCGTGGTCCTGCCAGATGCCTCCTGCTGCTGCTGCCATCATTAGTCATTAGTCATACTTCTACTGTTATTTTACACATATGACTATTGTCACACATGTATACTGTCACATATTAATACATACTTTCAACATATTGTATCACAATAGCCAGAACTATAACTATAATATTATTACTTTCATTAACGTTGTTGTAAGCTACTGTCATTACCTGCATATCTCTCTCTCTCTCTCTCTCTCTCTCTCTCTCTCTCTCTCTCTCTCTCTCTCTCTCTCTCTCTCTCATTGTGTCATATAGATTACTGTTAATTTATTATGCTGATCTGTTCTGTACGACATCTATTGCACGTCTGTCCGTCCTGGAAGAGGGATCCCTCCTCAGTTGCTCTTCCTGAGGTTTCTACCGTTTTTTTTTCCCCGATAAAGGGTTTTTTTTTGGGGAGTTTTTCCTTATCCGCTGTGAGGGTCTTAAGGACAGAGGGATGTCGTATGCTGTAAAGCCCTGTGAGGCAAATTGTGATTTGTGATATTGGGCTTTATAAATAAAATTGATTGAAAATTGATTGAATTGATTAATTTATTTCTCAGACCACCCGCTATTCACTCCTCACCTGCATGCTCATTCATAATTTCTGGCTGTCATTGTCCGGTGCTGTCAATTGAGGTATCAGCTGTTCTATCAGCTGATATCTACACACCCTCCACCTCCCCGTCCCTACCATTTATCAGATTCATCAGCCACAGCCATCTCAGCTGTTATTAGCAATATTCTGACAACACTTTTGCTGATATTCCAAGGACTAAAAAAGTCAGTTTGGGTGTGATCATCACCCATCATCTGTTAACCTGCATGCCTGTGAACTCTAATGAACATTTATATTTACTTCACTGTACTGTCTCTCCTACAAATTCTGACCTCTTTTCTGTTTACTTGTACCTGAGAGTGTCCAGTCTCCAGAGTGCATCCTGCAGTCCAGCAGTCAGCAGCTTCACTCCTGAGTCTCCTGGATGATTGTAGCTCAGATCCAGCTCTCTCAGATGGGAGGGGTTGGACTTCAGAGCTGAGGCCAGAGAAACACAGCCTTCCTCTGAGACCATACATCCTGACAGACTGAAAAAAAGGTTGGTCAGCAAATAGACAGGAATTCTCATTGACATCAACCACCATGAAAATCATTTAAATGCTAATTTCTTTATCAAACTGCAAATCACTTACCTGAACATTTCCAATGTACAGTGTGGACTATACAATCCAGCAGACAGCAGCTTCACTCCTGAATCCTGGAGGTCGTTGTTTCTCAGGTCCAGGTCTCTAAGACTGGAGGGCTGGGAGCTGAGAACTGAGGACAGAGCCTCACAGCTTCGCCATGACAGTTTACATACACCCAGCCTATCAAGAAATGAAAATATTTTCTGCAATTTATTTGAATATTTAATGCAATTTATACCTGTATTTGTGAAAATCAAGGCAAATATGATTAAGTGTCAAAACCATAAAATTTCCTGTGCTACCACCCTAATTAATCTAAACCATCTTATGTTCTACACAGGCATGTGGTGCTTTAATGTATTAAAAAAGTAATTAATTAAAAAAAAATGTTTTCACTTAAATAGAGCATTTCTCTTGCAAATTGACCAACATGATAATATACCCTAACTGTCCCTTTTACTAAGGGTGGTGGAAAATCGATACTCACGATATTTTGCGTGACAATATGGTATCAATACATGGAGACCAAATAACTACTTTTTTTGTCGTATAAGTATAAATAAGAATTGTGTCACTAGTGTATTGTGGGGCCTTTGGTGATTCCCACCCCTACATTTTAAAGATTAATCCTGACCTCAGCGTCGCCACTGTACAGTGTGGACTCTTCAGTCCAGCAGACAACAGGTTCAACCTGGAGTCCTGCAGGTCGTTGTTACTCAGGTCCAGGTGTCTCAGACTGGAGGACTGGGAGTTGAGAACTGAGGACAGAGCTTCACAGCTTCTCTCTGAGAGGTTACAGCCACTCAGCCTTAAGAAAAAATAGTGATGGGCAAGTTTCAATGAAAATACTGTTTATCCTGTGAGACATATTAAATATTGACATTCATATGTTCAATGAGTCATTCACTTACAGAGCTTTGTTGGAGGCTTTGACCACTGGCAGCAGCCTCAGAAGAGCCTCCTCTGAAGCAGAGTATTTCTTCAGGTCAAACACGTCCAGATCTTTTTCTGATGACAGTAAGATGAAGGCCAGAGCTGACCACTGAGCAGATGAGAGTTTATCTCTGGAGAGACTTCCTGAACTCAGGTACCGCTGGATCTCCTCCACTAGAGAATGATCATTCAGTTCATTCAGACAGTGGAACAGGTTGATGCTTCTCTCTGCAGACAGATTCTCACCAATCTTCTTTGTGATGTACTTGACTGTTTTGTGATTGGTCTCTGAGCAACTTCCTTTCCGTGTCAGCAGACCTTGTAGGTGTTTCTGATTGGTCTCCAGTGACAGACCCAGGAGGAAGCGGAGGAACAAATCCAGGTGTCCATTTGGACTCTGTAAGGCCTTGTCCACAGCACTCTGGTGGAGATATGTTGGTTTAGGTTTGTCTCTGAAGACTTTAGGCAGTCGGGTGGTGCCTGTTGGTTCTTCTGCAATCAGGTTGACTCCAGAGTTGATGAAGGTCAGATGGACATGAAGAGCAGCCAGAAACTCCTGAACACTCAGATGGACGAAGCAGAACACCTTGTCCTGGTACAGTCCTCTCTCCTCTTTAAAGATCTGTGTGAACACTCCTGAGTACACCGAGGCTGCTCTGATATCGATGCCACACCCTGTCAGGTCTGATTCATAGAAGATCAGGTTGCCTTTCTGCAGCTGATCAAAAGCCAGTTTTCCCAGAGACTCAATCATCTTCCTGCTCTCTGGACTCCAGTGATGATCTGTCTCAGCTCCTCCATGATACTTGACGTTTTTCAGTTTGGACTGAACCACCAGGAAGTGGATGTACATCTCAGTCAGGGTCTTGGGCAGCTCTCCTTCCTCTCTGGTCTTCATCACATCCTCCAGAACTGTAGCAGTGATCCAGCAGAAGACTGGGATGTGGCACATGATGTGGAGGCTTCGTGATGTCTTGATATGGGAGATGATTCTGCTCGCCTGCTCCTCATTTCTGAATCTCTTCCTGAAGTACTCCTCCTTCTGTGGGTCAGTGAACCCTCTGACCTCTGTCACCATGTCAACACAGTCAGGAGGGATCTGATTGGCTGCTGCAGGTCGTGTGGTTATCCAGAGGCGAGCAGAGGGAAGCAGTTTCCCCCTGATGAGGTTTGTCAGCAGCACATCCACTGAGGTGGACTCTGTAACATCAGTCAGGATCTCATTCTTGTGGAAGTCCAGAGGAAGTCGACACTCATCCAGACCGTCAAAGATGAACACAACCTGGAACTCTTCAAACCTGCAGATTCCTGCTTGTTTGGTTTCAGTAAAGAAGTGATGAACAAGTTCCACCAAGCTGTACTTTTTCTCTTTCAGCACATTAAGCTCTCTGAAAGTGAATGGAAATGTGAACTGTATGTCCTGGTTGGCTTTGTCTTCAGCCCAGTCCAGAGTGAACTTCTGTGTTAAGACTGTTTTCCCAATGCCAGCCACTCCCTTTGTCATCACTGTTCTGATTGGTTCATCTCTTCCAGGTGAGGCTTTAAAAATGTCTTCTTGTCTGATGGTTGTTTCTGGTCTGTCTGGTTTCCTGGATGCTGTTTCAATCTGTCTGACTTCATGTTCATCATTGACCTCTGCAGCCCCTCCCTCTGTGATGTAGAGCTCTGTGTAGATCTGATTCAGAAGGGTTGGGTTTCCTGCTTTAGCGATCCCCTCAAACACACACTGGAACTTCTTCTGCAGGTTACATTTAAATTTCTTTTGGCATAAGAGAGCTGCAGTACCAGTTCCTGAATGGAAATAAATCCAAATGAAAATGTGTTGATGCTCATAAACCAGATATATGCGAACACTAAATTCAGGTAAAGGTAGATAGAGTTTCTGCTCAGAAAAAGTAGTGCATAGAAAACAAAACAATGGTTATAATCATGAAGTATGGATGCCTCTAAAAAAAGCACACTGGTGACTGAGCCATTGACACTCCGAAGTTGTTAAATATAGATGTCTTGTCAGTGGACATCATTGTCAACATGGATGCACAGAGGCACGTTTCTCAGCAGTATGATATGCAGTTGGTGGAGGCAGGCATAAAGAGTGAGAAAGTCCAAATAGGGTGGGAGGGAGGGTGGTGCAGGGTCGAATAGACTGTGGACTCTTACTCAAGAGCCCAAGGGAACCCACTCCTTGAGTTTTGTTGTATAACCCTCAGGACATTACGCTAAAACATGAAGTTTTTGACTTAAGTTCTGAGTTTATCTTAGAAAAGACTGTGTGCATGTCACGAGCATAAAAGGAACATTTCGTGTGAAAACAGAAGTTTATTTTAAAATGGCACAATGCCTGTAACTCTTACTAATTGATATGTGCTCTCATGTAGGAGGGTACCTAATGAGCTGTATTTAGATGTGTAGGTCCACTGAAAAAGCAGCAACATTTGACTAGGTTGGATGAGAACATGTTGGATGATCCACTCCAAGGTAATTGGAACCACACTAGTCAACTTCATAGTTTAACCACAGATTCTTCTATTTCATTTAGCTTATTTAACTCGTCCTTTATGGACAAAGAATTCCCGAGATTTACAACAAAGATTGGAAACATACATTTCTGTTATGCTGGAGTTATTTCTGGTCATATTATTATATTTCAAAGACTTTTACTTCTCTGCAGACAGTCAGCCAGCTCCTCCTGTTTCATTCTCCTAAGAAAGTGCAGTGTGATCTTCAGAAACGCGTCCCTGCTGCTCCTCCTCTGCTCTTCATCACCACCATCCAACACCTCCTTATTCTCACTGTGAATCTCGGAGTATTGTGGGTAATCTGGATTCAGAACCTTCTGGAATTTATTCAGTTCATTCTTCACAAAACTGACAATGTTCTCCTCAAGCAGCTGGAATAGATAAATATTCACATTTAAATCAGCAGAACACAAATATGTTGAAAGGTAAGTTAATTCGTGCAGCACCCTCAACAAAGAACTTCCCTTGGAATATCAAATGCATTAAGAAAAAAACACAAGTCAGTGTTAAAAGAAAAGAAAGACAAAATAAAAACCCTAGGATAAAATACAGTAAAACTGATAAAACAGGATGATGAATATAACAGTACAGTGCATTATATTAACGAATATCCCCAAATTGAATTTAATATGATAGAGTTGCAAACAGCAAAGTTTTTCAGCTCAGATTTAAAAGAAGTAAAGTTAGAGCAGACCTCAAGTATTTGGGGAGTTTGCTCCACATGTATGAAGCATGCATTATAAATGGTTCTTGTTTAGTTTAGGCTCTGGGAACAGTAAGCACACCTGTCCACATGGCCTGAGAGGTCCAGATGCTTCATAAAAATGAAGCAGATCAAAAATTTACTTTGGCCATAATTGCAACCGTTATAGTTTAAAGTAAATTCTTTGACACACAGTAAACACACAGTAAACCAGTGTAAAGACTGAGAGCTGGACTAATGTGGTCTCTCCTGGTCTTAATGAGAACTGCAGCAGTAGCACATTGAATCAGCTGTTTGATCTGAGACAAGTAAAAACACTGTTCAGCCTGCTGAAGATTTCTAGTTTTTCTAAATGGTATGGTGATAGTGGGATGATTTTGTCATTGTCTTAATGTAGCTATGGAAATTTAGGTCTTAAGTCCAGGACTACCCAGCTGACACTGGATGAGATATCAGCTGTGACATGCTCCAGCAACCTCGCGACTCCTAACAAAATAAGATGTTACAGAGAATGAATGAATGAAAGTCCAGGACTACACCATGATTTCTGGTTTGGTTGCATTAGTCTGGCGTTAATAACTCTTTTTTCTTTGGCTCGATAAACAAACTGTTTTCTCTTTGTTAACCTGAAGAAAAATGGAAGTGCTCGTCTGGGATCAAGTTCACCTGGTAATACCTTTATATGAATAAGTGTATTGTTTGCATTTTGATACGATATTTGGTTGTTTTCCATAAGCTGAGTTAGTGTGACCATGTAGATGTTGAACAGAGGAGGACCAAGAACGGAGCTTTGGGGAAGTCCAGGTAATTTTTGTCAACCACATGATGTGGCTGCTGATCCACAGGGTGCAGAATGGAGACTGCTAAGACCAGAATGACAGTGTGTTGTTAGCAGTAGCTGTTCTTGCTCATTTACACACCATGAATATGGAGTCCAGGTGAGTTTGATGCTGCTGGGCAGACTGACCACTGGAAACCTCGAAGCTCTGTTGCTGAATGCTGTGAAAATATTCTCACATTTTCAAACATTTACCTTTAATAGACAGTGATGATTTTGTATGGTAGAAACACAAGATGAAGACATTAAAGTCTGATCTGATCATTGAATGTAAAAGTGGGTTTAACAGAGAAAGATAAGTCAAGTCTTCCACTCTGTATTAAAACATGACAGTGTTCTCAGCATAGTGATGAATAGATCTGTGTTCATTCTTACCTTTGACTCTTGAAGTCAACAGGCCGACCCTTTGACCGGTCACTCTTCATGGACACACAGCTGATTTCAGAGGGATCTGGTTTCTGTAGAAGGACCCTGTTTAAACACAACACCAAGTAATTAACACATGATAATAAACTCTGCCTGGATGCTTAAGTCTTTACTAATATTACATTTGTTTTATCCAGCTTTCAGTTCTCACCTTGGATGAGCTGACTGCCGTCCACTCTTGAAGTCAACAGGTCGACCCTTTGACCGGTCACTCTTCATGGACACACAGCTGATTTCAGAGGGATCTGGTGTCTGTAGAAGGGCCCTGTTTAAACACAACACCAAGTAATTCACATGTGACATAAACTGTGCCTGGATGTTTAACTCTTCACTAATATGACATTTTTTTTATCCAGCTTTCAGTTCTCACCCTGGATCAGCAGACTGCTGTCCACTCTTGAAGTCAACAGGTTGACCCTTGGACCGATCACTCTTCATGGACACACAGCTGGATACAGGAGAGTCTTGCTGCTGTTTGATGCTCCTCCAAACACAGGATGTCACAGCTTAAATACACTGTTTAACGCGTCATTGAGACCAGGACAGAGGGTCGCAGTCCTAAACGCCTCTCTGAGCTTCTAGTTCAGTTACCCAGCCATAGTTTTCATAGGTTTATACAAACGGTTTCTGTCCCCCGACCACCTAAATTATTTAAATCTAAAATTAAACAAAGAGGAGTTGTGCATAACAACCTCATAAAAATTAAAACCTCTTCTGTGACAGAAAGACAAAACAGGAGAATTAAATGCGGACTGTTAAATATCAGGTCTCTGTCGTCTAAAGCAGTGTTAGTAAACGAATTAATATCAGATAATCATATTGATTTACTCAGTCTCACTGAAACCTGGCTGTGTCCAGATGAATATATCAGTCTAAATGAGTCCACTCCTCCCAGTCATAATAATACCCACATTCCTCGAGGCAGCGGCCGAGGAGGGGGAGTTGCAGCCATTTTTAACTCTAGTCTGTTAATCAGCCCTAAACCTAAACTAGATTATGATTCATTTGAAAGCCTCGTTCTTAGTCTTTTACACCCGACCTGGAAAACCTCGCAGCCACTTTTATTTGTTATAGTGTACCGTGCTCCTGGCCCGTATTCTGAATTTGTATCTGAATTCTCAGAGTTTTTATCCAGTTCAGTTCTTAAATCAGACAAAGCTATTATTGTAGGCGATTTTAACATTCATGTCGACGTTGATAATGACTCCCTGGGTACCGCGTTGATCTCATTAATAGACTCCATTGGCTTCAGTCAGGGTGTACACGAACCCACTCACTGTTTTAACCATACCCTCGATCTAGTTCTGACGTATGGAATTGAAATTGATAACCTAAAAGTCTTTCCACAGAATCCGTCGCTATCGGATCATTATCTGATTACTTTTGATTTCTTTTTACTCAATTACACGCCACTCAGCAACAGTTACTATACTAGATGTTTATCAGATAGTGCTGTCGCGAAATTTAAGGAAAAGATTACTTCATCGTTAAATTCAATACCAATACCTTCAGTAACAGAGGTTTCCCGTGCCGACTTTAACCTCTCCCAAATTGGTTATTTTGTCGATAGCGCCATAGGCTCGCTGCGAACAACACTCGACTCTGTAGCTCCTCTTAAAAAGAAGTTAAAAAAGCAAAGAAACTTCGCTCCTTGGTATAACTCTCAAACCCGTAGGTTAAAACAAAACAAAACGCGAAAATTTGAAAGGAATTGGCGATTAACCAAACAGGAAGAATCTCGTTTAATCTGGACAGACAGTCTCAAAACCTATAAGAGGGGCCTCCGCAATGCAAGAGCAAACTATTACTCAGCATTACTAGAAGAAAACAAGAACAACCCCAGGTTTCTCTTCAGCACTGTAGCCAGGCTGACTGAGAGTCAAAGCTCTATTGAGCCTTGTATTCCTTTAGCCCTTAGCAGTAATGATTTTATGAGCTTTTTTAATGACAAAACTATTAGAGGCAAAATTCATGACGTCCTGCCATCAGATGGTAGGCCTACCTATCTAACCTCAAACACAGCTGTAGAACCTAATATATATTTAGATTGCTTCTCCCCAATTTCTCTTCAAGAATTGACAGCAGTGATTTCTGCTTCTAAATCAACGTGTCTCTTCGACCCCATCCCAACTAGGCTACTTAAGGAGGTCTTTCCTTTAGTTAACACTCATATATTAGATATGATCAATATATCCTTATTAACAGGCTATGTACCACAGTCTTTTAAGGTAGCTGTAATTAAACCTCTACTAAAAAAGCCCACCCTGGATCCAGAGGTGTTAGCCAACTATAGACCAATATCTAATCTTCCCTTTATGTCAAAGATCCTTGAGAAAGTAGTCGCAGACCAGCTGTGTGATTTTCTCCATGATAATAATTTATTTGAGGAATTTCAGTCAGGATTTAGAGCGCATCATAGCACTGAGACAGCACTAGTTAAAATTATAAATGACCTTCTGATTGCTTCAGACAAAGGACTCGTCTCTGTACTTGTTTTATTAGATCTTAGTGCGGCGTTTGACACAATTGACCATCAAATTCTACTGCAGAGACTGGATCACTTAATTGGCCTAAAAGGTTCTGCACTGAGCTGGTTTAAATCTTATTTATCTGATCGTTTTCAGTTTGTTGACGTTCATAATGAATCATCCTTACGTACCAAAGTTTGTTTTGGAGTTCCGCAAGGTTCTGTGCTCGGACCAATCCTATTTACTCTATATATGCTTCCTTTAGGTAACATCGTTAGAAATCACTCTATAAATTTCCATTGTTATGCGGATGATACACAGTTGTATTTATCTATGAAGCCAGAAAAAAGTAATCAATTAACTAAACTCCATAACTGCCTTAAAGACATAAAAGCTTGGATGAGCACCAATTTCCTGATGTTAAATTCAGACAAAACTGAAGTTATTGTTCTTGGCCCCAAACAACTCAGAGACTGTTTATCTGATGACATAGTTTCTCTTGATGGCATTGCTCTGGCCTCTAGCACTACCGTAAGAAACCTCGGAGTAACATTTGATCAAGATTTGTCTTTTAATTCTCATTTAAAACGAACCTCACGGACTGCATTTTTTCATCTGCGTAATATTGTGAAAATTAGGCCTATCCTGACCCGAAAAGATGCAGAAAAATTGGTCCACACTTTTGTTACCTCTAGGCTGGATTACTGTAACTCTCTATTATCATGTAGCTCTAGTAAGTCCTTAAAAACTCTCCAGCTAATTCAGAATGCAGCAGCACGTGTACTAACAGGAACTAAGAAACGAGATCATATTTCTCATGTTTTGGCTTCTCTGCACTGGCTCCCTGTAAAATCCAGAATTGAATTTAAAATCCTACTGTTAACTTATAAAGCTCTAAATGGTCAAGCTCCGTCATATCTTAGAGAGCTCATAGTGCCATATTATCCCACCAGAACACTGCGCTCTGAGAACGCAGGGTTACTTGTGGTCCCTAAAGTCTCCATAAGTAGATCAGGAACCAGAGCCTTCAGCTATCAGGCTCCTCTCCTGTGGCTCCACTGTCTCTCAGATTAACTCATATCACAGCGGTGCCTGGACAGCGTGACGTGTGTGGTTGTGCTGCTGCCGTGGTCCTGCCAGATGCCTCCTGCTGTTGCTGCTGCCATCATTAGTCATTAGTCATACTTCTACTGTTATTTTACACATATGACTATTGTCACACATGTATACTGTCACATATTAATACATACTTTCAACATATTGTACCACAGTAAACAGAACCATAACTATAATATTATTGCTTTCATTAACGTTGTTGTAAGGTACTGTCATTACTTGCATCTCTCTCTCTCTCTCTCTCTCTCTCTCTCTCATTGTGTCATACGGATTACTGTTAATTTATTATGCTGATCTGTTCTGTACGACATGTATTGCACGTCAGTCCGTCCTGGAAGAGGGATCGCTCCTCAGTTGCTCTTCCTGAGGTTTCTACCGTTTTTTTTTCCCCGATAAAGGGTTTTTTTTGGGGAGTTTTTCCTTATCTGCTGTGAGGGTCTTAAGGACAGATGGATGTCGTATGCTGTAAAGCCCTGTGAGGCAAATTGTGATTTGTGATATTGGGCTTTATAAATAATATTGAATTGAATTGAATTGAAATACTACGTAGTCCCAAACAGGACAAAAGCAGAGATGGTGAATACCAGATTGTTTCAGATGACCACCACTAGCTTCACTGCAAAGATTAATGATTTACTCATCATTTATTTTCTTTTAACGCTGAATCAAAGTTTTCATGGTACTTTTCACTGACAATGTGCCGAGTGCAGTGTTGTCTCATGTATGCACTTTTCATCCTGACAGAAAGAACATGCTGATAAATGTATCCAAAACTTATTTATGCAGAAACTACTGAGTTCTCACCTTTGATCGTCAGACTTATGTCGATGTTTGAAGTCAACAGGTTTACCCTTTGACTGGTTACTCTTCAAGGAAACACAGCTGGACAGAGGAAAGTTCTTCTTTTGCTGTTGGATCGTCCTTTAAACACAAGACATGATATGAAGCTCAGTGTAAGTACAGTCAGGAAGACTTTCCTGTGCTCATTAACACAATTCTCCCTCTCCCACACCACTGCTTTCTCCAGTCAGCTGTGTTTGGGTGTTCACTCTTCTAGCTATCCAATCAAACTTTGCCACGACCTCCATCAGTCAATCAGGATATTACTGCAAGATTTTAAATCTGCTCTCTCCTCTGCTCCTGTCAGCTGTCTACGGATTCATCACCCTCCTTAAAGCACACCATACTGTAGGGGTCTAATTGCCAAAGACTTTCCACATTTTCATTTTCATATGCACAAGCTATTATGCAGTCTCTTTTTACCAAAACCAAAAACGAGTCTCTCCTGAGTGAAATATGAACACATTTACTGTCTCACTTAAATAAAATGAATTGAAGTACCACACTTATCAATGTTTATGTACATATACACTGAACAAAAATATAAACACAACAGTTTTGGTTTTGCTCCCATTTTTCATGAGCTGAACTCAAAGATCTAAAACATTTTCTATACACACAGAAGACCATTTCCCTCAAATAATGTTCACAAACGTGTCTAAATCTGTGTTAGTGAGCACTTCTCCTTTGCCGAGATAATCCATCCCATCTCACAGGTGTGGCATATCAAGATGCAGATTAGACAGCATGAATATTGCACAGGTGTGCCTTAGGCTGGCCACAATAAAAAGCCACTCTGAAATGTTCAGTGTTATCACACAGCACAATGCCACAGATGTCGCAAGTTTTGAGGGAGCATGTAATTGGCATGCTGACTGCAGGAATGTCCACCAGAGCTGTTGCCCGTGAATTGAATGTTCATTTCTCTACCATAAGCCGTCTCCAAAGGCGTTTCAGACAATTCGGCAGTACATCCAACTGGCCTCACAACCGCAGACCACGTGTAACCACACCAGCCCAGGACCTCCACATTCAGCATGTTCACCTCCAAGATCGTCTGAGACCAGCCACCTGGACAGCTGCTGCAACAATCGGTTTGCATAACCAAAGAATTTCTGCACAAACTGTCAGAAACCATGTCAGGATAGCTAATCTGCATGCTCGTTGTCCTCACTGGGCTCTCGACCCAACTGCAGTTCGTAGTCGTAGCCAACTTGAGTGGACAAATGCTCACATTTGATGGTGTCTGGTGTGTTAGAGAGGTGTTCTCTTCACGGATGAATTCCGGTTTTCATTGTTCAGGGCAGATGGCAGACAGCCTGTGTGGCATTGTGTGGGTGAGCGGTTTGCTGATGTCAGCGGTGTGGATCGAGTGGCCCATGGTGGCAGTAGGGTTATGGTATGTTATGGACAACGAACACAGGTGCATTTCATTGATGGCATTTTGAATGCACAGAGATATCGTGACGAGATCCTGAGGCCTATTGTTGTGCAATTCATCCACGACCATCACCTCATGTTGCAGCATGATAATGCACGGCCCCATGTTGCAAGGATCTGTACACAATTCCTGGAAGCTGAAAACATCCCAGTTCTTGCATGGCCCGCATAGTCAGCAGAGATGTCACCCATTGAGCATGTTTGGGATGCTGTGGATCGACGTATACAACAGCGTGTTCCAGTTCCTGCCAATATCCAGCAACTTCGCACAGCCATTGAAGAGGAGGGGACAAAGATTCCACAGGTCACAACCAACAACCTCATCAACTCTATACGAAGGAGGTGTGTTGTGCTGCGTGAGGGAAAAGGTAGTCACACCAGATACTGACAGGTTGTCTGAGCCCCCAGACCCCCCCAGTAAAGCAGAACTGCACATTTCAGAGTGGCCTTTGATTGTGGCCAGCCTAAGGCAAAAACAAGTGTTGTGTTTATATTTTTGTTCAGTGTATGTATAAATACTACATACACAAGTATGTAGAATAGGCTCTGACAGATGAACACTGTTCTTTCAGTTTTTGGATTCTCACCCTGGATCAGCAGACTGTTGTCCATGTTTGAAGTCAACAGGTCGACCCTTTGACCGGTCACTCATCATGGACACACAGCTGGATACAGGAGAGCTTTGTAGCTGCTCGGCAATCCTTCTACAAACACAGGACAATCATTTTAAAAAGAGTTTAATAAATCCCTTACAGTAATAAAATATGTTAAGTCTGTCTTACAAATAGCAATTTAATTATAAAGATGTTTTCATATGAACCTGATAAAATATTTCAAGTGGTTGCTTGTCATTAAAACACAGATGAGTTCATGTTGTGGTAACTTAAAAAATATTCAGGATAAAATACTGCTGAAATTAAATTTCTGTCAGACAAATCCTATAGTGTCAGTTTTCGAGTCTTACTCAGGATCAGCAGATTGTTGTCCATGTATTAAGTCAACAGGTCGACCCTTTGATTGGTCACTCCGCATGGACACACAGCTGGACACAGGATAGTCTGATCTTTTGAACACAGATACAGAGCTGTGAACAATGATGGTGGAGTGATTGGAGTCATGGACGGTTAGAGATCCTGGTCTCACCTCTGAGCTTTGGTCTGGCTGTCATGCTCCCCACACAGAGTGGTTTTAGAGGGAGGGACTCCCTCCTCTCTGTGCTCGCCCTGATTCATAGCAGAGTTCACACCTTCACACAGACACAACAACATGTAGTTACTCATAAGTTTTATGTCACAGGACACAACTGTTGTTGTCACCGTCACTTAGACTCAAAGATAAAAGAACACTGGTTTTGATTACTGTAAAATATATTCCACAATCAAACTGTGGTCAAATAATTTTTTCTATATTGTTCAGGGGTTGAGGCAGAAACACTCGCTGTTGGAGTTGTGTTTGTTGACATTATTCTTCACCTGCCTTCCTTCCTTACCTTGGTTACTTTTTTAATAAATCAAAAACGCACAAAATTTGGCAGGTGCGTTGCAAATTCCGCCCCCTAGTCAAGTAAATCAAATGATCCTCATTGAAAACAAGGTGGTGCTGTTTATGTTATTACAACTATGTTACTCCAAAGCATCAGACACCAATGAAAGAAGTCATCCTTTCACCTCGGAATGATTCGTGGGTGGTCGCTCTTATTGTGTAATGGTAGGTGGTGATGTCAGGGCGAGACGTAGCGGGATAGTAACACAAACTAACGTAAGTTAAGGTGGCAGAGTAGGGCAGGTGAGTGGGGTGGTGGATGGGTCCAAAAACCCAACCACGTGTGTGTGTTGGCTAAACTTAACCACGTGTGTGTGTGTTTGCTAAACGTACCCACGTGTGTGTGTGTCAGCTAAACGTAACCATGTGTGTGTTGGCTAAATGTAAGCATGTGTGTGTGTTGGCAAAATCTAACCATGTGTGTGTGTCGGCTAACTGTAACCATGTGTGTGTTGGCTAAACGTAACAATGTGTGTGTTGGCTAAGTGTAACAATGTGTGTGTGTTGATTAAACATAATCATGTGTGCTGTAGGAAAAAACTAAGTTGTACCGACATAGTGCTTTTATTTTGAAAAAGACTGTATGCAAACTGTACATTTCTTGTGAAAACAGTATTATGTATTAAGTATTAGTATTTTGAAAATAGACTGGGGCGACGAAAAGGGGGGAAAAAAGAAAAGGATTCTAGGGGCCCATGATTAAGACGGGCTCAGAGAGAGCCGTAATAAAATTTTAATACTGATAAAAAATAATATGACACCAAGTTATTAACTAACTTATAATCACAAATGTATTTTATTTACAATGTACTGGTAACAATAAATTTATTTGTTTTGGAAACATTAATGCCCCCCCCTCTATTTACGTAAAATGGTTCAGTCCGACTGGATCAGCTGCAGTGTGCTGTAATTTGTCACAGACAGCAGGTGTGGAGGTGGAGATGGCAATATGCCTCAAAAATCAAGTAGCAAGAAATGGAAAGAAAGGAAACCGAGAGAGGAGAAAGAAGCAAAGGGTTGAGAGTATATCAACCAGTATGTGAAAAAGGAAGGTGGATTTGTTAGTGGTCCATGTGGTGGAAAGTTCAGGCATATTAAATTTGTCTGTGGTCTAAAAGGTAGCTCAGTTTTCTCCCCATGTTAGCTCGTATTTTTGAAGAAAACTCTGGATTTTCACATTTTACTGTTGTTTAAATAATCAGTACAGTCAAACGTTTAGCAAGCTTCTGTCAAAATGATGCATCGATCTTAAGAGATACATCAAGTGCAGCAACAGCTGTCTTTCAGTGCCCAACTCCAGCTGCCCCTGATTCAGTACCCCTACATTAGGAAGGTGAGCAGCTGTGTGTTGAATTAATAATAATGATAAACTTTATTATAGAATCAAGTGTCATTTAAGAACAAAAAACAATACAGACAAAATATATAAAACATGAATCTATCATTATGGAAAATATAGCATAAAATAAATGAAATAAAAATGCTTGTGAACAATTTTAATTGTTTATATATATATATATATATATATATATATATATATATATATAGAGTTAAGTTTTTTGTTTTGTTAAAATTCAGCTGTCATTGAAATAGAAGAATTGCAGTAGGAACAGAGGAGAAAATTTGTGGTGTGTGCATTATACTGGGTGACTGCTCTCAATTCAATCAGACAAATGTTTACATATTCTGGAAATCAGAAGATGAAATAGATTAACGACAATACAGCCTCATATATGTATTTTTTTCACCCGAAATTCAAGGCCCCCACAATTGAGTCCACAGTTTTGGAGATAAATTAGACCTACAAGAGGGAGACAGTGAGCAGTGGGGGATTGTTAGTGAAATTTCCATTTTCATTTGTTATTTTTGGTCAAATCACTGAAAGCACCTTTAAGTAAAACAAAATGTTGGGAGGCCACTTGGAATGTGATTATGATGCTATTAATATAGTTAGGCTATATTATAGGAAATACTATAGAATTTATGCACGTCATGTACACTCTACAGAAGCAGGTCCAGGATAGTGTTCAAGTTTGTCAGGGAAGAATGTTGAAGTGGAGGACGAGATTGTTGTTTTTTTATATATATGGGAATGATGGAAAATATTATCAAAATGCATAGTTTTATGTAAAATAACACCCAAAATCTTTGCCAGCCTCCCAGTCGGCTGTGCAAGGTGCCCAGTAAAAAATCTTTTTATGGGGCCCAAAATGCCTGGCAGTGTCCCTGAAAACAGACAATGCATGTAAGAGGTTTAAGTTGATATGGTGTCCCAGAACGTCAACAACCAAAACACCAAGTGTACCTTGGACGTTATGTGGATGTTCAAAGTCCATGACTAAACGTGGACATGTGATCAGGTCACAGTGAGGATGTGTTAATTTTTCTGCATGTACAGTTCAGTGTTCTGTAAGTAAAATGGCTAAAAAGGTTTTTGTTTACAGTGGATTTGGATTTTGGATGATCATTTAATTTCGTAATGTGTGATCAATCAGATCAGCATCACTAATTAACACCACTTTATGATTATTGAAGAATAGATGTAGTCAGCAGGAGTATAAAGAAAATGTTAGGCCGTAAACAAACTTGAGCACATGACTTAACGTGACGTTACCACGACACTGAGAAACTCTTCAATGTGAAGATCAGACCAAAATTAGGATGTAGCTTTTAATGTTCTGCATCAAAAAGGAAAGTAATAAAGAAATCAATAAAAAAAAATGTGTAAAAACTTAGTAATGAAATGACTGGGTCGAGGCTTACATTTAATGCCTATTTCAAAGGTACATTTGTTGTTTCAAAAAAACGTGAATACAGCTATAACTTTTGCTGTCATGAAAGCAGAGCAAAATTTGACATGCTGACAGAAACATGGTGGAAAATTGTTGGTTAGGTTACATTTTGATGATGAAAATTATCAGTGTGAACATGTTGACTTACATTTAAATGTATTCATAAAGTTGATGTAGAAAAATAACAAACATGAAACTTACAGCTGATGGTCTGCAGATACAGGCTCAACAGTCTTATTCATACTATTGAGGATTGATTTGAGGAAATGTAATCACTGAGAAGGTCTGAACTTTGGAACAAAGACCTGAAGTCAAACATTAACAGTATAAACCTTTTGCCCGGGGCCATAAAGATCAGGGCCCAGTATTTCCAAGTGATGTGATAGGATAGGGATAGGGCGCAATAACCAAAAGCGGTACCCCTCCCTTTTGGTGGGTTAGGATAGGGGAATTGAGCCCTTCTCCCCTTGCGAGGGAAGGGAGGCGCACGGTCCTTCCACCCAAAGGACCCCCCATACCCCCGGTCCCTTGCACCTTGGCGGGCAGGTTGGCGTCTCCTGCCATAACGGACCTCAGTCCACCCACCATCCATGTTGATCCGTTGTTTGTCATGTGAGCTTTGTTATGTGAAATATATTGTTTATTTGTTATTATGAAATGAAAAAAAGTTTTATATTTTTAGTGTGTTTTTTGAACTAAAACTAAACGCGCTCTCCAATTGTAGGAGAGGAAATTGAGTTTTGAAATGTTTTTAAAGAAAATTATGAATTGTAAATGAAATTGTTTTTGTATGCTGAACGAAAATTGCTTTCCCAAAATGTGGAAAGAAAATCTAACAAACCAATACAAACGACAAAAAGGTGTGCAAAAAGACGACGTTTCGACCCAGTATGGGTCTTCTTAAGGTCTGGCACACAAACAGCTAGCTAAGGCAAAATGCAATGAGACTGACTGTTCAGAGAGATGTTCCTCCTACTAGTGTCAAAAATGAAATGAGCTTGTGCTGCCGCCCTGTGCTTTTATAGGCTCAAACTCTGCCCACCAATGAAGTCTGTTTTCTTGTTTAGCAACCTTTTGTTTTCATTTCTAAGGTTATAGTCCTTTATTAAAATGAATTGCCCCACATAGATCCAATGAATTTTTAATCTTTGAGTGTGTATTAGTATTTATTAATAGTTTTTTTTTTACCCTTTTCCCAAAAATTGATGTTTTTATTAATAAATATGAATTCAAAATAGGTTAGGGAAGGGGAACTGAACCCATCTCCCGTAGGGGACTGGAGGTGCACGGGCCTTCCCCCAGGACACTCGGTCACCCTGGAACCCCCAGTTATGTTGACGGGGGCGCTGGCCACGTCTGCCATAGCGGACAGTGGTCCAGCCCCCTCCATCATTCCAAAAACCCATTGGGTTTCTTTTTTTTGTGTTGTATTTTGTGGTTTTAGCTTTGTTATGCTAATGAAATATTTTAATGTATAGAATTTTATATGAAATATATATAATGTTTATGAAATAAAATGTTCATAAAATAAAAATGAACAGAAAATGTCCCTAATTTGGGTTGAATGAAATAAAAGTGTCCCAAAAGCGGGCTTTATCTAAATAAAATTGTCCCTAAAAACGGGCTAGATAAAATAAAGTGTCCCAAAAAGGGGATTTTTAATAAACAAAAAGTGTGTCCAATTGCGACGTTTCGGTCCTAGATGGACCTTCTTCAGGCAGGACACACTGCAAAGAAAAACTCTCTGATCTGGGTTCTCTAAGGAGATGTCTACCCTTCGGAGGTCTGAGCAAAAG